>CAUYQU010070593.1:0-15432 GCA_963574635.1 Cheracebus regulus | reverse complement strand
GATTCCTCAAGGACCTAGAAATAGAAATTCTATTTGATCCAGCAATCTCATTGCTGTGTATATATCCAAAGGATTATAAATTGTTCTATTATAAGGACACACACACGTATGTTCATTGCAGCACTGTTTACAATAGCAAAGACTTGGAACCAACCCAAATGCCCATCGATGATAGACTGGACAGGGAAAATGTGGCACATACACATCATGGAATACTATGCAGCTATAAAAAATGATGAGTTCATGTCCTTTGTAGGGACATGGATGAACCTGGAAACCATCATTCTCAGCAAACTGACACAGGAACAGAGAATCAAGCACCCCATGTTCTCACTCATAGGTGGGTGTTGAACAGTGAGAACACATAGACACAGGGAGTGGAGCATCACACATTGAGGTCTGTGGTGAGGGACTAGGGGTGGGACAGTGAGGGGTGGGGAGATTGGGGAGGGATAACATGGGGAGAAATGCCAGATGTGGGTGATGGGGGGATGGAGGCAGCAAACCACATTGCCATGTATGTACCTATGCAACAATCCTGCATGTTCTTTACAAGTACCCTAAAACCTAAAATGCAATAATATGTATATATAGATATATATATATATAAAAGAATAAAGACCCCTAGTCTTAAGCATAGCTAGCTCACAAACTAGAAACACAAACTCTAGGTACGTTTCTAAGGACTACCCGCAAAGTTTCTCAGCAGACGTGGGTGCCCAAGGAAGCTTCTGCCGTAGTCAAGAAGCAGTCAGCTCCAGAAACTTACTGCTTTTGTTGTGATCCACCTGTTGCTTTGCATCCTCATCAGCATTTGGTGTTGTCAATCTTCTGGATATTAGCCATTGTAATTGATGTGTAGAGATATCTCGTTGTTTTAACTTGCCTTTGCCTAATGACATATGATGTAGAACATCTTTTTAATATGCTTATTGGTCACCTTATTTGGTGAGTGGTCTATTAAGGTCTTTGGCTCATTTTTAAGTCAGGTTGTTTGTTTTCTTATTGTTGAGTTATAAATGTTCTTTGTATATTTTGGATAACAGCTCTTTATTGTATATGTTTTTTGCAGGTATTTTCTTGAGTCTGTGGCTTGTCTTTTCACTCTCTTGACAATGTCTCTTAAGAGTAAAAAATTTTTAATATTAATAAAGTTCACTTTATCACCTTATGTGTAATTTCTTTCATGCATCCTACTTTTGATGTTGTACCTAAAACATGATCACCAAACCCTAGATCATCTAGATTTGCTCCTAAGTTATCTTCTAGGAGTGTTATAGTTAACATGTGACATTTAAGTTTTTAATCCATTTTGGGTTAACATTTTTGAAGGAATAATGTTTGTGTCTAGATTAATTTTATTTTACATATGGATACTCAGTTGTTCCAGGCCCATTTGTTGTAAAGACTATCTTTTCTTCATTAAAATTCCTTTGCTGCTTTATCAAAGATGAGTTTACTATGTTTATATGGATCTGTTTCTGGGTTCTGTATACTGTTCTATTGGCCATTTATTTATTATTTTACTCATGTAATCCACTTTTTAAAAAACTATTTCTTTTATGTCTCACTTAACATGTTCAATATTTCTTCTTTTTGAGTGTATGGGATACAGGTATAATAACTGTTTTAACCTACTTATCTGACAATTGTAGTATCTGTCTGTGTCAGTTCTAGTTGGTTTCAACTAATTTATTTTTCTCTTCATTTTTAGTCATATTTTTCTACTTTTATGCCTACTTGGTAATTTTTGTTTAGACGTCACATATTGTGAATTTTACATTGTTAGGTAAAAATATTCCTTGCTGGGTTACTTTTTTTTTTTTTTTTTTTTTTACAGAGTCTCACTCCATTATCCAGTCTGGAGGTCAGTGACACGATCTTGGCTCACTGCAGTCTCCACCTTCTGGGTTCAAGTGATTCCCCTGCCTTAGCCTCCCGAGTAGCTGGGACTACAGGCTCACAACACCATGCCTGACTAATTTTTTGTATTTTAGTAAAGATGGGATTTTACTATGTTGGCCAGGATGGTCTCGATCTCCTGACCTTGTGATTGGCCTGCTTCAGCCTCCCAAAGTGCTGGCATTACAGATGTGAGCCACCATGCCAGACCGGGATAATTTTTTATACCTATACATATTCATTAGTGTTTTGCTGAGATACAGTTAAATTTCTTGTTAAGAGTTTGATCCTTTGGGTTTTGTTTCTTAAGTTCTTCTAGTTAGGGTCAGAGTAGTGTTTGGTCTAAAGCTAACTATTTCCCAGTACTGATCAAGATCTTGTGAGCACTTCACTCAATGCCCATGAATTGTGAGGTTTTCTAGTCTTACTGGTGGGAACAGGTACTATTTTAGGTTCTTTTTAAAGGTAATGTCTCATTTAACTCTTTCAGATAGTTATTTTGCTTGCCTTCAGTGGTTTTCTCAGTTGAAGATACTGATTAGCATTCTGCTGAGCAGCCAGGCTGGGTCCTCAACTCATATCCAGGGTCCTCAGTGAAGCTTGTTATTCTCTAAAACTCTATCTGGTGAACTTTAGTCATCTTGGTCTTCTGACTCTTAGGTCTGTTTCCTCAACTCAGGGAGTCCTTCAGCCCTTCTGCACACAGTTTGGAAAAGCTGCCAAGCTGTTATGGCAGTCAGCTTGGGTAGCCATAGAGCTCACTTCATCTATTTTCTACCTCTCTGAGATCATCATTCATTGTTGTCTAATGTCCAGTATTATGAAACCAATGGTTAGAAAATTCTTATTGTTTACCAAAATAAAACAATTGGTCTACTTTCAGGCAATATAACAAAGTAAAGTAAAATTTTTATACTGGATGACTATGGCAGTTATAAATTACATTGGTTTCTGAATGACAATGGTTCTTTTACACACACACACTAAACTACAATGAAACATAAATCTTTAAAATCTCGGAGATTTGTATTTTTTCTCATATGCAAAATGTACAGAAAGTGCACTGCAGCGAGTATAAAGTTTTATAATGCAATCTAGCAGCACTTTCTAATTTTTAGTTCTGCCATTCTTAGCACAACTCAATTTCTCCTAATAGTTTAAGGTAGTTACTGACACTCTTGCCATCATACCTGTATTCTAGACAGAAAAGGAATAAAAAAGAAAAGAAAAAAAATACATACTTTTTAAAAGAAGGAAGTTCCTTTTAAAGAGTCTTGTTTTTTTTTTCAGGAATCTCACCCAACTTCCACTTGGATTTTCTTCTTCACCTTTAGTAGCAAAGAGGGATAGAAATATAATTTTCTAGATATCACATTGACAGGCAGAAAAATATCAGATATTTCTTAGTACTGCATAGAAATGAGAGACCATGGATATTGGGTAGGCAGTTATTGTCTGCCAAGGTGATCAAAGCTTATTTTGAGTGGTTAACTAGAACAATTCCTTCAAGCTGTATGTGTTTCTTATTAGTTATTTCTGTGTAGTCAACAACTCCCTGTTAATAAGGGCTACAGAGATGGTGGGGAGTCTTTGGTAAGTTGGGTGTTTCTGTATGGGAGTGTTATTATAATTATATAAAATAATAACTAGTGTCGTAAACCATTACCAGAAAGTTAAGTGCTTTGCTATGTTTTGAAACTGCTCTGTTTTAAACCATGTGGTAGTATTTACCATATGCATGTGAGAAATAATTTTTTAATTTTGGGGTCATAGGAGTCTTTGAATATCGGCTGAAATATATTGATAGTTTCTGTTTTAGTCTGTTTTCACACTGCTATAAAGAACTACCTGAGACTTGGCAATTTATGAAGAAAAGAAGTTTGACTCACAGTTCCACAGGCTTAACAGGAAGCATAGTTGGAAGACCTCAGGAACCTTACAACCTTGACAGAAGGTGAAGGGAAAGCAAGCGTGTCTTTACCATGGTGGAGCAGGCGGGGAGAGAGAGAGAGAGACAGAGACAGAGAGAGAGAGAGAGAGAGAGAGCACAAAAGGAGGAAATGCCACACATGTTCAAACAACCAGATATCATGAGAACTTACTATCATGAGAACAGCAATGGGGAAGTCTACCCCCATGATTCAATTATCTTCCATCAGACCCCTCCCCTGACACACAGGGATTACAATTTGAGATGAGATTTGGGTGAGGACAGAGGGCCAAATCATACCATTATACCCATGGACTCTCCCAAATCTCAAGTCTTTCTCACATTTTAAAACACAATCATGCCATCCCAATAGTCCCCCACAGTCTTAACTCATTCTAGCATTAACCCAAAAGTCCAAGTTCAAAGTCTCATCTGAGACAAGGCAAGTCCCTTCCACCTATGAACCCGTAAAATAAAAAAACAAGTTAGTTACTCTCAAGATTCAATGGGGATACAGGCATTGGATAAATGCTCCCATTCCAAAAGGGAGAAATTGGCCAAAACCAAGGGGCTACAGGCTCTATTCAAGTCCAAAACCCAGCGGGGCAGTTGTTAAATCTCAAAGCTCTGAAATAATCTCCTTTGACTTCATTTTTTTACATCCAGGGTATGCTGATGCAGGAGGTGGGCTCCCAAGGCCTTGGGCAGTTCTGCCTCTTTGACTCTGCAGGGTACAGGCCCAGCAGCTGCTTTCATGGGCTGGTGTTGAGTGTCTATGGCTTTTTCCAAGCACATGGTGCAAGCTGTCAGTGGATCTATTATTCTGGGATCTGGAGGACGATAGTCCTCTTCTCATAGCTACACTGGGCAGTTCCCCAGTGGGAACTCTGTGTGGGCACTCCAACCCCACATTTCCCCTCAGCACTGCTCTAGTAAAGGTTCTCCATGAGGACTCCACTCCCCTCAGCAAACTTCTGCCTGGATGTTCACACATTTCCTTATATCTTCTGAAATCTAAGTGGAAGTTCCCAAACCTGTATTCTTGCCTTCTTCACACCCACAGAGCCAACATTAAATGGAAACTGCCAAGGCTTGGGGCTTGCACTCTCTGAAGCCATGGCTCAGAGGCTATACTTTGTCTCCTTTTAGCCACAACTGGAGCTGGAGTTGCTGGGATGTAGAACATGTCCCAAGGCTGCACAGAGCAGTGGGGCCCTGGTCATGGCCCATGTAATTATTTTTTCCTCCTAGGCTTCTGGGTCTATGGTGGGAGGGAGTGCTCTGAAGGTCTCTGAAGTGCTGTGGAGACATTTTCCTCATTATCTTGGCTATTGTCCTTTTTACATATGCAAAGTTCTTCAGGCAGCAGCTTGAAGTTTTCTCCAGAAAATGGGTTTTTCTTTTCTACCACATGATCAGGCTGCAAATTTTCCAAACTTTTATGCTCTGCTTCCCTTTCAAACATAAGTTCCAATTTCAGACAATGTCTTTGTGAATGCATATGACTATATGCTTTCAGAAACAGCCAGGTTGCATCTTGAATGCATTGCTGCTTAGAAATTTCTTCTGCCAGATACACTAAATCATCTCTTTCAAGTTAAAAGTCTGCAAATCTTTAATACAGGCGAAAGATGCCACCAGTCTCTTTGCTAAAGCATAGCAAGAGTGACCTTTACTCCAGTTCTCAATAAATTCCTCATGTTCATTTGAGACCACTTCAGCCTGGACGTCATTGCCCATATTACTATCAACATTTTGGTCAAGTCCATTCAACAAGTTTCTAGGAAGTTCCAAACTTTCCCACATCTTCCTGTCTTTTTCTGAGCCCTCTAAACTGTTCCAACCTCTGTCCATTACTCAGTTCCAAAGTAGCTTCCACATTTTCAGGTATCTTTATAGCCATGCCCCACTCCTGGTACCAATATTCCATATTAGTTCATTTTCACACTGCTATAAAGAACTACCTGAGACTAGGTAATTTTTGGAAAAAAAAAAAGAGTTTTAATTGACTCACAGTTCCACAGGAACCATGGTTGGAAGACCTTAGGAAACTAACAATCATGGCAGAAGGTGAAGGGAAAGCAAGCACATCTTTACCATGGCAGAGTAGGAGAGAAAGAGAATGAGCAAAGGGGATAGTTCCATACATTTCAAACAACGAGATCTCATGAGAACACACTCACTATCATGAGAACAACAAGAAGAAAGTCCACTCCCATGATTCAATCACCTCCCACCAGGTCCTCCTGTGTCACATGGGAATTACAATTTAAGATGAGATTTGGGTGGGGACACAGGGCCAACTGTATCATTATAACCCTGGATCTTTCCAAATCTCATGTCTCAAAAAAATATAAAGATATTCAAAGGCAGCTAGAAAGTAGGATATACTTCACTAAGAACCATCTCCAAGGTACTTTTTAAAATGGGAAGTTAGTTTTCTGAGAACAACTTTTTTTAAAAAAAAGCTTCTGATATTGAGACAGGGTTTTTCCTCTCAGGCTGGAGGGCACTGACACAATCTTGGCTCACTGCAATCTCTGCCTCCAGCTCAAGCGATCTTCCCACCTCAGCATCCCAAATAGTTGGAACCAGAGGTGTGAGCCACCATGCCTGGCTAATTTTTAAATTTTTTGTAGAGATGGGGTTTGACCATTTGCCCAGGCTTCTCTTTGAGGATTTTATTTAGCAATGTTACTGGTTTCATCACATGTACCATCGTAGCTAATTTTAATGTTTCATTATTTAACTATGGAACTGATGAATTTTTGGTTTTTATAACTCTTGCTTTTTATTTGGTATCTTCATTTCTTTTTAGTCACTTGTTTGATCATTAGCAATTCCATCAGAGATCGGGTGGGAGGAGAGTCTCATGAACATTCAAAGCTTCTCTTATTGTTTTGGATATTATTTGGTTAACAGGCAAGATAACTGTTAAATCTTCAAGCTTTGTTGTTTAAAGCCATGAATTGTTTGCTCTGGCCTTCAGATAGTACAGGGATAGAGAAATTTAAAATTCAGACATAAAGCCAGACCTTTAGAATTTAAATTAAGCAGTTCTTGTGTGATTGCTTCTTTGTCCCCTTTTTCTGGATAACTAGGGTTAGTTTCAACTGCAAGAACAACAATGGCAATGATAGTAAAAGCTAATTTGAATGTTGTACTCTGCTAAGCATGTTACATGCGTTATCTCTTACTTTTGAAAATAATACTGTAATGGCACTCTTGTCATCTTTCAAAACCTAAGTTTTATACTTGAAGAACACTTAAGCTTAGAGAAGCAAGGACAATGTTTAAATATCTATCAGACCACAACTGGTGTAGGCATGATTCAGATTTAGGTGGCTCTGGCTATTCCTTGAGCTTTTTAAACTTGAGGTCTCAAAGTTCTAATATATTGACAATGGCCTTCAGTTCTACTCCTTAGCAACATATTTACATGTTGAATTACTTCATCACTTGAAATGATTCCATATTCAAAATTGTGAATTAGTAATGTCCTGCTTTGGCCACAATTTTATGTCCTTTAGTCTCTTCCATTTGTTCCCCTATTGAACCTGCTCATCATTGGCATTTTTTGATCTTTACTCCTTTTCCATTTACCTTAGCTTATAGTGACAATTTTGTTTTCACTTGTTTTTCTTAGTACATTCAGAAATATAATAATAGCTAGTCTATAATCACTTGTTGCAGAAGTTCTGTAGACTTTCCAAGTTTGCCAGTTCCCCGTTCTGGGCAAACCCCTCCAGCTGTTTTTTCTTTCTTACCCCAGCACACCATGGACATGATTAGAGAAAATCCCCAAACCATAACAAAGAGGTGTACAACAAGATGATGTTGTCAGCATTATCTAGGCCCATTACTTCATATTCCTATTAAAATCTTGATAGTTTTCTATTGTGATCCACATAACAAATTGCATCAACATCTTTTCTAATTTCCCCAAATAGAACTTCCGTTGCCATCTCCTGTTTCCTCACTTTCACAGCTATAATCTTGTAATGTGTTTTCATTCTGGGGGTTCCTGCAGATGTTTTCTTTCTTGACATTAAAAAAATATCACCATAAAACCACCCTCCGGTGTTAGTTTCTTATTCCAGTACTTCATTTCTGATTAATGGCCTCAAATTCCCCCACTTACTCAGTTTTCTTTGACTCTGCCTACTTTCTCTTGCCTCATATCTAGTCAGTTGCCAAGGTTTATTGTAGTATATGTGGATCTCTATTTTGCATATTTTAAGAACTCACCTAGAAAGTAGGTATGTCAAAGTAGAGGCAGACATATTTGGATGCAAGGATAAGCTCTTTTTCTTACTGGTTATAATTGATTGATAGGTTATTTGAACCCCTTCAATGAAGATAATAGAATACTTACAGCATTGCATATTGTGAAGATGAAATGAAATGAAGCATAAAAACTCACAGTGGCTAGAACGTGAGGCACACTCTAAAGATTTGCTAATATTAAATATTACTAAGGCTTGAGCATATTGTAGGGGTGTGCATACAACAAAGCATAAACAAATTGGTGGCTTTTCCCACAACAATATACCAAAGCGCATGCTACAGTTGTTATAGAACCAACAGGTTCATATGCCCACTGCACAGACGCATACCAGTTACACTGAGACAACATGGTTTGCAGCAGAGAAAGAGATTAATGATTGCAGGGTAACAAATGAGGAGATGGAAAAAGACTCTCAAATCCATCTTTTCAAAGAGTTCTGGCTGATCATGAAGGGTTTTTAAGCAGATCACGAAGGGAGAGGGGCTGGGAAATTGGCATTGATTGGTCAGGGTAAGAGGGATGAAATTAACAGAATGTGGAACTGCATTTTTTGGTGAGTCATCTTCTTGTGGGTTCCTTTAGACCTGGTGAAGGCAGTAGTTTCATTGGTATGAAGGACCTGAAAGAAAATCTCAAAGGTAAAACTGAATAAAATTTTATAATGTTTAAGTGGTTATCTATAGAGCAGTTAATGGGAACTATAATCTTGTAACAGGGTCTATGTGATTCTGAGGAAATAGGTACCAAATAGCTATGATGATGCAGGTCAGAGAGCAAGCTGATCTAATGACTAATGCTGAATGTGCTGTGAGCTTGGTTTTATTTTATTTCTTCCCCCTCCCCTTCTTTCTTGATTAATTTTACAAAGCTTATAAGTCCAGTTTCAGTCCCTCGGTCTTGATCATACCTTAATCCTGAAGTGAAAGCTAAGACCAATCTAGCTACTTTCTGCTTGCAAGGGGCATAGTCAGGGTAAGAGTCGGGATTAGAGGAATGAAACTGCCTGGCGGTAACCATTCAGCACTCATGAATGCCTGGTTGGGGATCTTGGGGGTGCTGCATGAACACATTGTTGTTCCTGTCCATTGGCTTAGCATAGTATTTAGTTGCATACCAGAGTATAAGATACATTATAAGCCCTATTGTTAGAATTGTGAGCTCAAATTTTTATAGTCCTTATAAAATAGACTGAAAACCTTGTGAGTAACTGAGATCTTATTGCCACAAATCTGTTCTGTTGGTTTTATGATCTCTATTTGAACATTAAATCTGGTCAGTTGTGTTTAGACTTCAAAGGGGTGGTATGATTACCTGCCCTGGGTCCATCCTGTGCCTCAGTAGGATCCCTATGGCCAAGGGACTTAGAACCAAAAGACATATAACCATTTAAATTGTCTAAGATAGATGGGAATGGAGATGGACAGGCATTCATTAACCCATAAAAACCTTTTGAGCATTATAGGAGCCAAAAACCAAAAGCCAAAAAGTAAGGTTCCAAACTGACTCATCTATAAGTCTATGATAGTCCCTGGGCCTAGAGGGATTGAGTAGTTTTAATTTCTGGCCCTGTGTCTCATGAAAGCAATTTATTTTGATTGTTACCTCCTGGATTTAGAAACAAAGCTTTGATTAACTTGAGTTTGTCATCAGATATTGGTGTCAATGTTCAAGATTTAGCAGGAATTAGTGCCTTTTTCAGTTGTGTGTACCTAGGAGTCAAAGCTCTGAAACTTAACAGCATAATGATTAGTTAATAGCACCTTAGAAAGGACCCTTTCAAGGGGCTGGAGGGAGACTTTTAACAGATGTCTCTTCTGGTATGTGTAATTATCAAGCTGGAGGCGGTGATACTGGAGTCCATGGTCTTACTGAAAACTGTAATCTCCCTCATATTTCCATAGTCACACTCCATCATCTTGTTCCTTTAGTAATCCTGTAGCATTACCAGTAACATCTTACCCTTGGTCCAGTGACAAAATCTTTACCTTTGACTTTTTACATTTGTTTAGCTCTTTTTCCCTCAGGTCTTATTCTCATAGAAGAAATGCAGAATTACTGCAACCACATCTTCTTTAACTCATATTTCCTATGAAATGTATAGCAGTAAGTACTTTGAAACCTGTTTATGAACAATTCAATTTTAACTCCCAAAACTTAGTCAATTAGAGAGAAAGAACTTTTGAAGCATGCAGGCATTAAGTATTCCTAAATTATAGACCCAAGAAACAGCTTCACCCACACAGTCTTTCCTTAATGTATATTCTGTCTTTATCATGTCACAGATTTAAATTCATTGTCACACTTACCCATGAGTTTGCCACTTTGAGTTTTGCCTGCTGTAATTCTCTGTGCAGCAGGATACTTGTAAAGTGACCTAGCAGGTCCATTGTTTAATGATTTTTATGTCAAAACCTGAGGCTTTAATTTAGTATTTTGGACCTGGGCACTATAAAAGTATAAAACAGTTCTGTTTATTGGTGACTTGGTCACAAGCTAAATGAATACCTAGAACATGCCAACTGGTAAAGGGCTTGAGGAGCCCATTAACCTATATCTGTAGCCATTTATTTCTTTAGTTAGTTAGTTATGGTCTTCATTTAATGGTTCCATGACATTTATCAAAGTTTAAAGAAATCTTTAAAATTTTTTCTAGATGTTTTATATATTTAAAAGATGTTGTCTATATCCTTCTTAAAATCAACTTTATCTTTGAATTATTTTGTAAACACAGAAAAATGCATGAATCACGAGAGTATAGGTCAGCAAATTATTATAATATGATCACATCCATGTAACCAGTACCCAGGTCAATAAATAGAACTTTACCCTGCACTGAAATCTCCCCTTTTTGGTACCCTTATCTTCCTCCCATAGATAATGAAACTCAGATACTCTTGCATGTATGTAATTTCTCAATGGTTTATTTTATTATAAATTGACTGATAAAATTGTATGTATTTGTCATGTACAATATGATGTTTTAATATACATCATAGAATGGCTGAATCTAGCTAATTAATGTGACATTATATCACATAGTTATCATTTGTGTGGTAAGATGATTTAATATCCACTCAGAGTTTTTCAATAATGCAATATATTGTTACTTCTAGTGACCAATAGACCAGATGCAATAGATCTCTTGAACTTATTTCTTCTACCTGAAATTTTGTAACCTTTGACCAACATCTCCACAATTACCCATCCCCAACTATGCCAGTGCCTGGTGGCCACCATTCTACTCTCTAAAAAAGTTCAACTTTTTTAGATTCCACACATATCTGAGATCATGTCCAATTTGCCTTTCTGTGGCTGAATTATTTCACTTGACATAATGTTTTCCAGGTTCATCCATCTTGTAAACAAATGACAAGATTTTCTTCTGTTTAATGGCTGAATAGTATCCCACTGTGTATGTATATTTCACATGTTCTTTATCCATTTATCCACTGATGGACACTTAGGTTAGTTCCATATGTTGACTGTCATGAATAATGCTGCCCTGAACAAGGGAGTGCAGATATCTCTTTGACATACTGATTTTATTTTTCTTGGCTAAATACCCAGCAGTAAGATTACTGGATCATATGGTAGTTATATTTTTAATTTTTTGAGGAATCTTTATATCATTTACCATAATGGCTATCTTAATTTACATTTCCAACAATAGTGAGCAAGTGTTCCTTTTCTCCACATCTGTACACTTTCTTTTGCTTTATTAGTAATAGCCATTCTACAGGCATGAGGTGATCTCCTAATGTGGTTTTAATTTGCATTTCTCTAACAATCAATGATGTTGAACATTTAAAACATGTAAATGTTGGTCATTTTTATGTCTTCTTTTGATAAACATCTGTTCATGACCTTTGTCTTATTTGTAATGGAATTAAAAAAATTGTTGAGTTGTTTGGGTTCCTTGGGTATTCTGGATATTCATCCCTTGTTGGATGGATAGTTTGCCAATATTTTCTCCCATTCAACAGGTTGTCTCTTTACTCTGTTGATACTTGTTTTTTGTCTTGTGCAGATGTTTCTTAATTCAATGTAACAACGTTTGTCTATTTTTGTTTCTGTTGCTTGTGCTTTTGGAGTCATATTCAAAAAAGTATTGCCCAGACTGTTATGGAGAATTTGCCTTATGTTGTCTGCTAGTAATTCCATAGTTTTGAGTCCTCTGTTTAAGTCTCTAATCCATTTCAGTTGATTTTTGTATATGGTGTATAATAAGGGTTTAATTTTATTCTACATATGGATATTCAGTTTTTCTAACATTGTTTATTGAAAAACAGTACTTTCGCCATTGTTTATTCTTGGCATGTTTGTTGAAAATCTGTTGGTTGTAAATGTATGGATTTATTTCTGGTCTCCCTATTCTGTTCCTTTGGTATATGTATCAATGTACTTACTTTTGTGCCAAGGCCATGCTGCTTTGACAACTATAGCTTTGAAGTATAACTTGAAGTCAGGTACTGTGATGTCTCTAGCTTTCTTCATTTTGCCCAAGATTGCTTTGGCTATTTGGGGTCATTTGTCATTCCATATGAATTTTAGGATAACTTTTTAATTTCTGTGAAGAACATCATTGGTATTTTGATTGAGGGCAAATTTAATTTGTATTTAGATTTGACTAATAGAAACATTTTAATAATATTAATTCTTCTAATCTATGAACCCAGAATATCTGTTCATTTATTTGTGTTTTCTTCAATTTCTTTTGTGATTGTCCTATAGTTTTCAGTGTAGAGATCTTTTACTTCCTTCATGAAATTTATTTCCAGGTACTTTATTTTTGTAACTCATATAAATGGAATTGTTTACTTGATTTCTTATTATAATAGTTTATTGTTAATTTACAAAAATGTTACTACTTTTTGTATGTTGGTTTTGTGTTTCATAATTTTTGTCAAATTTATTTATTGGTACTAACATATTTTTATTAGAATTTTTAAATAGCTCTTTCAGTATGTAAGATTAAACTGTTTGCAAACAAAGACAATGATGCTTTGTGTCTCCACCCAAATCTCATCTTGAATTGTAATCCTTACAATCCCTATAATCCCCATGTGTCAAGGGAGAGACCAGGTGGAAGTAATTTAATCATGGGAACAGTTTCCCCCATGCTGTTTTTGTGATAGTGAGTGTGTTCTTATGAGATCTGATGGTTTTGTAAAGGGCTCTTTCCTCTTCCCTCAGCACTTCTCTTTCCTGCCACCTTGTGAAGAAGGTGCCTTGCTTCCCTTTCACCTTCTGCCACAATTGTAAGTTTCCTGAGGCCTCTGTAGCCATGCTGAACTGTGAGTCAATTAAACCTCTCTCCTTTATAAATTACTCTGTCTTAAGCAGTATCTTTATAACAGTGTAAGAATGGACTAATACAGACAAGTTAACTTCTTCCTTTCTGATTTGGATGCCTTTTATTTATTTGTTTCTCTTACCTAAATGTTATGGCTAGGATTCCCAGTACTATGTTAACCAGATGTGGTGAGAGCGGGAATCCTTGTCTTGTTCTAGCTGTTAGAGAAACAGCCTTTGACTTTTCCTCACTAAGTATAATTTTAGCTATGAGTTTGATATATGGCCTTTAGTGCTGAGATACATTTCTTCTATATCTAATTAGTTGAGAGTTTTTTTAATGAAAAGATGTTGAATTTGGTGAAATATTTTCTGCATCTATTGAAATAATAATATGATTTTTGTCTTTTATTCTATTAATGTGATATACCACATTTATTGATTTATATATGTTGAACCTTGCATCCTTGGAATGAATCTCAATCATGGTGAATGATATTTTCAAAGTGCTGTTGAATTTGGTTTGCTAGTATTTTGTTGAGGATTTTTGCATTTATTTTTTTCAGAAATATTGGCCTATAGTTTTATTTTTATTTATTGATTTTTTGGAGTGTCCTGATTTGGGTTTGATAATCAGGTTAATACTGGACTAAAATAAGTTTGAAAGTATTTTCTTCATTTTGAGTTTTTTGGAAGAGTTTTTTTTGGTTGGGGTGTAGAATTGGTGTTAGTTATTCAAATATTAGGTAGACATCAGCAGTAAAGCTGTCAGGTTTTGGGCTTTTGTTTGATGAAATACTTCCTATTACTTAATCAATATCCTTACTCATTATTGGTCATTCAGATATTTTATTTCTTCATAATTCAATATTGGCAAGTTGTATATGTCCAAGAATTTATTTATTTCTTCCAAATTATCCAATTTGTTGGTGTATAATTATTGATGTGTCTCTTATAACATGATTTCTTATTATAATATTGTATTAATTGTCACATTTCCTTTTTCATATCTAATTTTATTTGAGTCATCTTCTTTTTCTTAGTCTAGCTAAAGGTTTGTTGATTTTATGTTTTCAACAAACTAACTCAGTTCTGTTGATCTATTATTGTTGTCTCTATTTCATTAATTTCTGTTCTCATCTTTATTATTTTCTTCATTCTACTGTAATTGAATTTAGTTTATTCTTGTGCATCTTGTTTCTTGAAGTGTAACATTAGGTTGTTTATTTGAGATCTTTCTTCTTCTTTGATGTAGGTATTTAGTGCTACAAACTACCTTTTAGACCTGATTTTGCTGTATTCCATTACGTTTTGGTATGTTGTAAGTCCATTTTTGTTTGCCTCAAGATATTTTCAAAATTTTTATTTTAATTTCTTCATTGGCCAGTTGATTGTTCAGGAGTATTTTTTTTTTTTTAATTTTTACGTTTTTCTAAATTTTTTGAAGTTTCTCCTGTTACTGGTTTCTAATCATTGTGGTCAAGAAAGATACGTGATATGATTTCAATCTTCTTAATTTCTTAAAACTTCTTTTATGGCCTAACATAAGATCTATTCTGAAGACTGTTCCATGTGTAGTTGAGAAGAATGTGTATTCTGCCACTTTTGAATGTTCTGTATGTGTCTGTTACATCTATTTTGTCTAGTGTGTTGTTAAATATAATATTTTCATGTTGATTTTCTGTCTGGATAATCTGTCTATTGCTGAAAGTGGGATAATGAAGTCTCCTATTATTGCATTGACATTTATATTTCTCTTCAAATCTTTTAATATTTGCTTATATATTTAGGTCTCCAATGTTATGTGTATATATATTTATAATTATTATATCTTCTTCATGAATTGATTTCATTATTATATAATAATCCTCTTTGTCTCTTTTTTTTTTTTTTAATTTTTTTATTGCATTTTAGGTTTTGGGGTACATGTGAAGAACATACAATATTGTTGCATAGGTACACACGTGGCAGTGTAATTTGTTGCCTTCCTCCCCTTCACCTATATCTGCCATTTCTCCCC
>CAUYQU010070591.1:0-18159 GCA_963574635.1 Cheracebus regulus | reverse complement strand
AAAAAAAAAAAAAAAAGAAAATTTCCAAACAGGGTCAAAAGCTTCCAGGATCACAGTGCTCTCTACCTCCCCTCTTTCTGCTAGGCAAAATCCTCACAGTCCTCAAGGGCCTAGCAAATGTCACTAGCACGAAACCCTTCCAGATTTCCCCACTGGGACAACCTACTCCCCAGCCGTTTTGTATCAGGGCTACCAGAAGTCCTAGCACCAGATTAGACTCCTGCTCATGCTGAAATGAAGTCCTTTCCACAGTAGCCACAGGCTTATCACAGTGCCCAAGATTCTACCATCGCCATGTCCATCCTGAGAGTAAAGCACCAGCATCCCTAGAAGAAGGGATCACATTCAGTTGTGGAGATGCACAAATTTTTTGGCTCACAAAACCAACAATAAAAAACCTGCTAAGAGAGAGAGTGTCTGGAGAAGGTAAGACTGGCTCAGAGAGGCCTTAGTGTCCCAGGTGGAAGGTTGCAAAGGGGGAAGGAGATGGGGCAGAGGGCAGCAAGCCCATGAAATGACTACTAGGAGAGGGAGGTGTGGGCTAGATTTGAAATCCTGGGCTTAAGTAATCCTCCTGCCTCAGCCTCCCAAGTAGCTGGGATTACAGGCACACACCACTGTGCCCGGCTAAAGGAAATACATACATAGCACTGGCCTAGAGTACAAACCTCTTCAGACTTTTGGGGAGAGCAGTTTGGCAGGATGCATCAAACTGAAATTTCCACATGCCCAAAGATACAAAAAGAAGAGCCACAGAACAAGAACTACAAATAGCTCCTTTTTTTTTGATGGAGTATTGCTCTGTCACCCAGGCTGGAGTGCAGTGGCGTGATCTCGGCTCACTGCAAGCTCTGCCTCCCAGGTTCAAGCGATTCTCCTACCTCAGCCTCTTGAGTAGCTGGGACTATAGGCCTGTGCAACCATACCCAGCTAATTTTTGTATTTTTAGTAGAGATAGGGTTTCATCATGTTGGCCAGGATGGTCTTGATCTCTTGACCTTGTGATCTGCCCGCCTCAGCCTCCCAAAGTGTTGAGATTACAGGCGTCAGCCATCACGCTTGGCCCAAATGGCTCTTAATAATTTAAAAAAGTGTTTATTCTCACTCTTACTAAGAGCTCAAACTAAAGCACACGGAGACTCTGTTTTTCACCTATTGGAAAGGTAAGAATCCACACATTGGGTAACATACTGAGTTGGTGGGGCTACGGGGAAAGAGGTAGTCTCCCACACTGCCTATGGGAGTCAATTGGTCTTCCTGTGGAAAGCAACTAGGCAATATATAAAAAACCACAAATGCACATACCCTTTGACCAAGCAATTCCACGTGTGTAATTCTTCCTACAGATATAGTTCATACATAAGTAAAATGCTACACATAAAGTGTATCCAAGGTATTCCTTGCTCTGTTAATGGCTTGCTGAGTGACTGGGTTTACTTCTCTGTCAAACTGGAGGACTGTCTCTAGCTTCACTTATTTTAACAAAGTGCCAACAGAGAGTGATTGGGTTTACTTCTCTGTCAAACTGGAGGACTGTCTCTAGCTTCACTTATTTTAACAAAGTGCCAACAGCCTTTTTTTTTTTTAAAGAAAAAAAAAAAGAAAAAAAGAACAAACAAAGACAGGGTCTCTATCTGTTGCCCAAGCTGGAGTGCAGTGGCAAGATCATAGCTCACTGCAGCCTTGAACTCCTGGCACCAATTGATCCTCCTGCCTTGGCCTCCCAAAATGCTGGGATTATAGAAATGAGCCACCACACCCAGCCCCATAGGAGTCTTAAACCAAATGAGATATGGGATGCGAAACAGCCTGGCAAACTGTAAAGTACTGTGCCCATACAGGGGGTTGTGACTATCAGGGAAAGGTGAACGAGGAGGCCCTTAACCACACCCCTGCCCATGCATGGCTGAGGCAGCCCAGGCTCTGGGCTGGAAGGTAGACCTCTCCTCTGGAGCCACTGGAGGCAGCTCCATGTGAGTCACTTGGGCGGCTTTGCCAGGAGGTGGGGGTGGGGTGGGTGAGCAATACCCACATGGGAGGTCCGGTTTCCTTCCTTCCTTATTCTCTCCCAACCCCTGGCTTCTGCTTTTGCCAGCAGTGTGCCGTGGGACTTGGGCAAGTTCCTTATCCCCTCTGAGAACCTCCACAAATTCAATACATTTCCTGGGTAGCAGCAGTATGTGTACAAAAATGAATTCCTGATCTTGAAGCATTCATAGGAGATAGACTAATACCTTGACATGTAAACAGAACATTACAGGGAACATGTATTCTATTTTATGGAATGCAAAAACGGCTGGGCTTGGTGGCTCACGCCTGTAATCCCAGCACTTTGGGATACTGGGGTGGGCGGATCTCCTGAGGTCAGGAGTTGGAGACCAACCGGGCCAACATGGTGAAACCCTGTCTCTACAAAATTACAAAACCCCGTCTCTACAAAAATATAACAACTACCTGGGTGGTGGTGGTGTGCGCCTGGGTCCCAGCTACTGAGGAGGCTGAGGCAGGAGAATCACTTGAACCTGGGAGGCGGAGGTTGCAGTGAGCTGAGACTGAGCACTGCACTCTAGCTCCAAAAAAACAAAACCCCAAACAGGGTGTTAGAATGCAGTGTGACACGTGACCCACAGTATGAACACCAGCAGTTACAAAGGGATTCTGAGGTCAGGAAGCCCATTTGGACTCCCAGCTCTACTTCTTCCCAGCTGTGGGACCTCAGGAAAGGGAATTTTTTTTTTCTCCAAGGCTTGATTTCCTCAGCTGTAAAATGAGTTGTGAGGATTCTGATTTCTGCTTTGGAAGTACTCAGCATTGTGCCTTGAGTCATCATTTAAACTGTATACACCATTTGTATCACTATTATGCACAAGGGAATCACGAGAAGGCCAAGAAGACACCATTTCTGCAGAGAAGTAAGGGGGTCAGAGGTGGTGAGAGCAGGTACCACTTAAGCAAGGCCTTGATGATGAAGCACAGGGTCTGATGGTCTGATATGCAGCAGGAGCCAGATAAATGCTGACTGGGTTGAGGAGTCTGCTTTTTTTTTTTTTTTTTTGAGTGGAGTTTCTCTTTTTACCCAGGCTGGAGTGCAATGGTGTGATCTCAGCTCACTGCAACCTCCACCTCCCAGGTTCAAGTGATTCTCCTGCCTTAGCCTCCGGAGTAGCTGGGATTACAGGCATGTGCCACCACACCTGGCCAATTTTGTATTTTTAGTAGAGATGGGGGTTTCACCATGTTGGCCAGGCTGGTCTTGAACTCCTGACCTCAGGTGATCCACTTGCGTAGGCCTCCCAAAGTGCTGGGATTACAGGCATGAGCTACCACGTCCAGCTTGAGGAGTATGCTTTGTATACAAGGAAAGGAAGTGCTTATCAGGCAGAAAGATACACACATTCAGAGGCTCAGGGCCGTAAAAGGACACATGGGACTTTGTGGCTTCACCTACAAACCAGTATTATGGCTCATTTCCATGTATTCCCTTCAGTTCAGTCCAGCACCCTGGGTGGGAAGAAGCCTAATCTTATTCAGTGACAAACCAAGGTTGGACAGATCCTCTCCACCACACAGAGGAATATGGTCTCCTTTGTGGGTGACTTATAAATATCCCATGCTGCAATGTTGAGTCAGAACAGGAGACCAGACTGTAATCCCAGCACTTTGGGAGGTCAAGGTGGGCAGACTGCTTGAGCCCAGGAGTTTGAGACCAGCATGGGCAACATGGAGAAACTCTATCTCTATTAAAAAAAAAAAAACACAAAAATTAACTGGGTATGGTGCAATGCGCTGTGATCGTGCCACTATAGTTCAGCCTGGGCAACAAAGCAAGACTTTCTCTCTAAAGAAAAAAAAAAAAGAAGAAGAATGGGAGACCTGAAATCTGACAATAATAGTAATAACGATAATATGATAACATTATTGCACTGTTCTAGGTACTTTACATGTTTACATCCCCACAAAAACCTCACACAGCAGGTATTTTTTGTTTTGTTTTGTTTTGAGGTAAGAGTTTTGCTCTTGTTGCCTAAGATGGAGTGCAGTGGCGCGATCTTGGCTCACTGTAACCTTCACCTCCCAGGTTCAAGCCATTCTTCAGCCTCAGCCTCCTGAGTAGGTGGGACTACATGCGCATGCCACCATGCCTAATTTTTTTGTATTTTTAGTAGAAACGGGGTTTCACCATGTTAGCCAGGCTGGTCTTGAACTCCTGACCTCAGGTGATCTGCCCGCCCTGGCCTCCCAAAGTGCTGGGATTACAGGTGTGAGCCACCGTGCCCAGCCAAGGCAGGTGCTTTTAAGAGCTCTTTTACAAATGAGGAAGTGGAGGCCTAGAGAGGTGAAGTAACTTGCTTAGTGTCACACAGCTGGTGAGTGGCAGAGCCAGGATTCAAACTGGGGCAGTCCAGTTCCAGATCCCAAACTCTTGGCAGCTGTTTCCTAGAAGACCTCTATCTTTCCTATCTGGAAATTTCTGTAGGAAAGTTATAACAGGAAGATACTTCAGAAGCCTGCAACCTTTCTGAGGAACAGAATCCTGAAGGTAACTTGAACAGCTAATCTTTGTAGTTACAAAAATATTTAAAAAGTTGTTAGGATTCTTTACCAATCCAATTGGCATTTTTTAACCAGATGTGCGTATGTAAATGCAATAGCTCCTGCAACACAAGACACAATTAGAAAGTGGGGGAAAAAGCCTGACACAAACAGCAGAAGTAAGTGTAGCTTCCAGTGACATTCTGGATGTTGTTAGCAGAGCAGAAACAAAAGCAGTAAGGGAGGACAGATGCCTGCTGGAAGCCACTGGCATGGCTCAGGCTCTCGGAGCACTGCTTCTAGGCCACGTCCTGGAAATGATCTGGAATTCATGGGCCATTCTGTTACTGTTGCCCCAGCTGGACACCCCAGGGTCTCCACTCTTTACCACCACATTCAGTGACTCAGCTCTCCATGGTTACCTTTCCTGACCCAACCTCCTACCCCAATCCTTTGACCCCCACTGCTGTCTTCACAACCCTTACATCAACCTTACATTTCTACCTCTGGCCTATCAGCCATGCTGCCACGAGCTCTTTCTAAAGCCTACACCTGAATGTATCACATACCTGCTTAAAATCCTCTGGAGAGGCTGGGCACAGTGGCTTATGCCTATAATCTCAGCACTTTGGGAGGCTGAGGTGGGTAAATCACTTGAGGTCAGGAGTTTGAGACCAGCCTGGCCAACATGGTGAAACCGCATCTCTACTAGAAATACCAAAATTAGCCCAGTGTGGTGGCATGTGCCTGTAATTCCAGCTACTCGGGAGGCTGAGGCATGAGAATTGTTTGTACCCGGAAGGCGGAGGTTGCAGTGAGCCAATATCACACCATTGCACCCCAGCCCGGCAGAAGAGAGTGAGACTCTGTCTCAAACAAATAAAAACTAAAAACAAACAATAACAACAACAACAAAAACACCTCTGGAGAACAGACTATTCCACAGCAATTAAATAAGAATCAAGGTTATTGCTGGTGGGAAGTAAACTGATATAACCTTCATAGTGGATCATATGGTAAAATCTATCTCAATAAAAAGTGTGGGCTGGGAGCAGTGGCTCAGGCCTGTAATCCTGGCATTTTGGAAGGCTGAGGTGGGCAGATCACCTGAGGTCAAGAGTTTGAGATCAGCCCAGCCAACATGGCAAAACCCCATCTGTACTAAAAATACAAAAATTTGCCGGGTGTGGTGGTGTGTGCCTGTAATCCCAGCTACTCAAGAGGCTGAGGTGGGTAAATTGCTTGAATCCAGGAGGCAGAGGTTGCAGTGAGCTGAGATGGTGTCACCACACTCCAGCCTGGGTGACAGAGGGAGAATCTATCTTAAAAAAAAAAAAAAAAAAAATCCTACAAATACACAGACAAATGTGAAATAAAAATGTATAAAGATATGAATTTCAGCATGGTTTATAATAGCAAAAGGCTGAAATAACCTGGACAACCAGTGGAGGACTCTAAATTGGTGGTTCTAAATTTGAGCATGCGTCGGAATCACCAGATGGGCTTGTTAAAACACACATTGTTGGGGCCACCTTGAACTTCTGATTCAGAATGTCCATTTCTAACAAGTTCTGGGGTGATGCTAATGCTGCTGGCCCAGGGACCAGACACTAGAGAACTAGCGTTCTAAGCAAACTGGAGTACAGGTGGGATATCATACAGCTGTTAAAGAACACACCCTATGTACTGACAGGATTGAATCTGCAACAAATATTAGGTGAAAAAAGCAAGGTGCAAAAAAGTGTGTACTATATATAATATTATATATATAGTGTATAATAATGTACAAAGTTATGTAACAAAAATAGGGCCGGATGCAGTGGCTCATGCCTGTAATCCCAGCACTTTGGAAGACCGAGGCGGGTGGATCACCTGAGGTCAGGAGTTCAGGACCAGCCTGGCCAACATGGTGAAACCCCATCTCTAGAAAAATGCAAAAATTAGCCAGTCATGATGGTGGGTGCCTGCAATCCCAGCTACTCGGAAGGCTGAGGTGGAAGAATCCCTTGAACCTGGGAGGTGTAGGGTGCAGTGAGCTAACATCATGCCATTGCACTCCAGCCTAGGCAACAGAGTGAGACTCGGTCTCAAAAAACAAAACAAAACAAAAACCAGGGAAAAGTATATGCCTATTTATTTGTAAAGACACAGAATCTCTCTGGATTAGAAATTCTGTTCTCTAAGAAACACAAACAGGGGCTGCCTCTGAGGAGGGAAATGGGGCAGCTTGAGGTGGCAGGGAGACTATCATCGTGCACCCCTTTGTACCTTTTGAATTCTGTACCATGGGCATGATATTACCTATCTTCCCCACCATAAAAGATGAGGTAAAGCTACATAGAGACATGCATATATGTCTATATTTTTCAAGACAGGGCGCACTCTGTTGCTCAGTGGTGCAATCAGGGTTTGCTGCAGCCTTGAACTCCTGGGCTCAAGTTATCCTCCCACCTCAACCTCCAGGGTAGCTAGGACTACAGGTGCATGCCACCACATCTGATTAACTTTAGGTCTATATGTACTGACATAAATAAATAACAAAAACATATTATTATTATTGTTATTATTATTTTTGAGACGTAGTCTCATCTGTCACCCAGGCTGGAGTGCAGTGGTGTGATCTCGGCTCACTGCAACCTCTGCCTCTCGGGTTCAAGCGATTCTTGTGCCTCAGCTTCCCGAGTAGCTAGGATTGCACTCATGCCCCACCACACAAAGCTGATTTTTGTATTTTTGGTAGAGACAGGGTCTCACCATGTTGGCCAGGCTGGTTTTGAACTCCTGACCTCAAGTGATCCACCCACCTTGGCCTCCCAAAGTGTTGGGATTACAGACATGAGCCACTGTACCTGGCCAACAAATTGTCAAAGAAAAAAAAATATCAAGTTGAGGAACAATATGTACTATATAATCCAATTTTTATAAAAATAAATTGACGTTATGTCTATATACACAGACACATACACAATGTTTGTATATACACAGAGACAGTTCTCAAAGGTTACACACCCAACAGCTAATTGGGTTACTTCCAAGGAATAGTGCCTAGGAGGCTTTTCCTTTATGCTTCTGCACTGTTTGAATTTTTTTTTTTTTTTTTTTTTTTACAAGTGTATAGTATTTTTGTAACAATAATGATTAACTGTTGCACTGCTTTCAGGATTCTCCTCCTCAGAAAGGCCGCAGGTTCCTGAACATCTTGCCACTACATCCAAGCCCCTCTCCTGGGAGCATACCACACTCCTCACTGCCTCTCACATCTTGTGGTCCCTGTTCTGCCTGTTGGACTCCCCCCATCCATGCAAAGACAACTGCTGCCCACTCCAGGAAGCCTATCAGAACTCTATCTTCTTGGCTAGTCACATATCTATTTCTCTTTGGTGACTGAGCTCAGTGAGGGCAGGGCTTGGCCTTCGTTGTCCTGGAACTCCTGGTACCCAGCCCAGAGCTCAGCCCAGAGGGGGCACCCAGTCCTGCTGGCTGAGGGCCCTTTAAACTAATCCAATGTGCAGCTACTGCCTGGGTTCAGATTCGCTTCTGTCTGGGATGTAGGCCTCTGACAGGGATGGGTGCTGCTCTGAGTAGCTGCTCCTCCCAAAGCTGCTTCTTCACAACATACTCCTGGAGGATCCACCTTCTTCTGTCCACAGTTTCTCAGTTTTCCCTGCCTGTTATGGACACCTTAACCCCTGGGGAGAGTTCTGTCCTCACATTCCCTCTCTCCCAACTGGCTTTGGGGTCCAACACTGGTAGGAAATCAAAACTGGGTCCCTACACTAACTCTTCTCTCTCCTTTCCACATGATCAGGGAAATGACTCAGGGTAGAAAGGGAGGCACTTGGCCAGTCCTTCCCCTAGGTCAGTGCTGCTTATCTTTAGAGGTACCTGTATCAGGAGAGAGCCCTGGGAAAGAACTAGGCATACCTGGTTCTGCCCCTGAATGGCAGAGTGATCTTCAGAAGTCATTTCTTTGACTCTCAGTTTCTTTTTCTGTACAATGAGGATAATGAAACTGGCTCTGCCTGCCACCTCGGTTGCTGTGAGCATCAAAGGGCATAAAGGTTTTGCAAGTTTTACAGCATCTGCATCATTGATGGTGGCAGGCTTTTAATGGTCAGGTCCTGTTTGTAATTTCATACAGTCCTCCAAACCCTGCTACCCTGCAGGAGATGCTTGGGAGAGGTATTCAGAGGCTAAGGCTTTCTCTTACCTTCTGGTTCAGCCACACCAGACCTTCCACTATTTCCTGAACTGCCTTGTAGCCTCCTGCCTCCGTACCTCTCTCTGCTTACCTGGTTACTTCTGCTTAGAATGCCTTCTCCTGGTTGAAATTCTACCTGTACATCAAGGCTCAGGCCTACCCCTAGCACAAAGCCTTCCTGCACTGTCCCAGATGTGCTCAATCTTTCTCCCTCAACCCTGCAGCACTGCTTGTATTATAATCCCAGATCTAGTTATTCTTCTTTCACCCAAACTCCTGAACTCCTTGGTGACGGGGCTCTGACCTACTCATCTTTGCAGGAACCCTCCCTTACCCTTGATAGTGGTGGAAGTTCAGGAAATACTGTTGTCTGGAAGGTGTTTTCTGCAGAGATTAGTGATCCATGTACAGAAGCTGCCAGGGAGAATTAGTCAGTTTGGAGAGCAGCTCAGATCAAGCTGCCTAGCCTTATGGTAGGTGTCCTTTGCTTCCTCTGTCCTGGTTTATCTTAGAACTTCTCTCTGCACTAAGTGTCTACCTGACAGGCATAGTAGAGAGGCTTAAGATCACCTGAACTCTGCTGAGAAAAAGCCGAATAAAAAGGAAAATGGAGTCACGTTTGAGTCTCTCAGCCTAAGCCCTGCCTGACTACTACTTTCCTTTGCATCTGATTGCATACAGAGCCAGTAGTGAGCTCTCTGCTCTTAGGGAAGGAAGGTGGCAGGCCTCAGCCACTGCTCAAGTTAGGTAGTATTTTGAGAACCTCGGCTTGAGCAGTTTCAAAAGTGGCAGCTGCTTTGTGGGCCTGCCCTCTTTGGGCAAGACAGCTTCCACTGAGGTTTACCTTCAGGTCTGGGTGGGGGAGGAGCATGGGGAGCTGTAGATTAAGAGAAGCCATTGGTACAAAGGGTAGAGAGAGCTTCATATAGGGAAGAAGTGGGCCGGCAAAGGGGGAAGGGGAAGCAGAAGGTGAAATGTGCTGGAGTCCTCCCAGGTACCCAATGGGACAGATGCAGAGGACGGCCAGGGATGGAGTCTGGCCCAGTCTCACAAGACGGGCCAACACTGGCCCAGTAGGCAGGCCCAGTTTGATGGGGGGTTTGTCTTGGGGGTAGGGGAGAAAGGCCACTTTGAGGTAGGGTCAAAGGCTGGCTGGGAAAAGGGTTACAGGTTAGGAACAAGGTCTGGGTTTCGACTAGGCCGTGTCCAAGGTTGGATGGTAGTTAGAGAGAGGAGACCAGCAAAGTAAGACGTCCATGCCTGGTTGGAAAGTAGAGGCACCAAGATGCCAGGTTCTGAGAAGCCAGCCAACTGGGACGGTTCCAGAAAGTGACGCGAGAAACTGGGGGCTGAGAGACCACTGTTTTTGAGGCAGGGGCAAGGGCCAAGGGCGGGGGCTGTAGGTGAGCACATAAGGTGCAACAGATTCCAGTGGGACAGGAGTTAGACTCTAGGAATGGGTCTGGCGGGTAGAAAGGGCCCTGGGGTGGGCCGAGGCAGGGTTCCTAACCGGGGATGATGTGAGATTGTACCACTCAGGAAGTTCTCAGGACCAGCGTCCATCAAGTATAGATGGGGCTGGTCTGCTTGGGCCCAACAGGCTCAGAACAGTCAGTGCCCAGGTCAAAGCGGGGGACAGGCTGACAGCGTTCCCAACCGCGGTATGATGCACAGGGAGGGAAGTGTCAGGGTCGGGAGCAGAAGCAAGTTCCTATTGGGGAAGGTGTCATACCCTGGTCCGGGGTCGGTGCCCAGATCCCGGGGCAGGAAATGCCAGCCCCGTAATGTGTGCCCGGGATGGAGGGAACGGTGGTGATCAGGACTGGGAAGAGTCAGTGTCCGGGGAGAGGAGGTGTCTGTCCTGCCTAGGGAGGGTCCATGTCGGCCGTGTTCGGTATGGGGGTGGGGAGTGCCCGGTTTTCCTGGTGACCCTACCTTGCCGCGAGCGCAGCGTACCGAGCGCAGGGCGCCGAAGAAGATGGGCAGCAGCGCCATGAGCAGGAGGCTGCCGTAGGCCAGCGCTATGCCCTCGGGCGTGGAAGGCGGCCGCGTCGTGCCGTTGGTGGGGCCGCCTGTCTCGGCGCTGCCGTTATGCGGATCGCTGATGGCCGAGTCCATGGCGAAGGTCCGTTCGGGATCCGACTCCAGCTCCGGTTGCTGCAGCAGGGACGCAGACTGAGACACCGGCTCTGCGGGGAAAGCCACGTTCCCCTAAGGTAACAGGAAGTGACGTGCTCCCTCCCAAGCCCGCGCCGCGCACGCGCACACACAAGCTTGCACGTACGCGCGCGCGCGTGCACGTCTCCCCGCCCGCTCGCCCTCTAGCGGTGGCCGAGGGCTGGGCGGCGGGTTGCTAAGCAACTTGTTAGTGGTCCGAACACTGGCTCTGGACCACTGCAGTAGGCATGCCACCCGAACGCCCATTCCCAGTCCCAGCCGGTCTCCTCAGTCCCAGGCTGTCCACTCCCCGCAAATCCTTATATTTCGAATAACTAAGAATGTGTTTATTCATACATGCATTTATAGGGTATCCAGTTGTTTATTCACTCCTCAAGTATTTATTGAGTGTCCCTCAATATGCCAAGAACTGTCCTAGGCTTTGGGGACACTCAGGTGAACAATACAGGCAAAAGTTCGTCCTTGCGTTCATGACGCTTGAATTTTAATGCAGTGTATGTTTGTGTGTGTGTGTGTGTGTGTGTGTGTATGTGTGAGCGGATGTTGGGAAGAGGCTGTGCCCGGTATTGGCCCGAGTCTTTCACTTTTATTATTAATTAATTAATTTTAATAATTTTTATTTATTTATTTATTTATTTATGTATTTTTGAGATGGAGTCTTGCTCTGTCACCCTGGCTGGAGTGCAGTGGCACGATCTCGGCTCACTGCAACTTCCACCTCCCAGGTTCAAGCAATTCTCTGCCTCAGCCTCCCGAGTATCTGGGATTACAGGCTCACGCCACCATTCCCGGCTAATTTTTTTTTTTGTATTTTTAGTAGAGACCGGGTTTCACCATCTTGGCTAGGCTGGTCTTGAACTCCTGACCTCGTAATCCACCCACCTTGGCCTCCCAAAGTGCTGGGATTACAGGCGTGAACCACCGCGCCTGGCGTATTTTATTTTATTTGTTGAGAGGGAGTTTCACTCTTGTTTCCCAGGCTGGAGTGCAATGGTGCAATCTTGGCACACTGCAACCTCCACCTCCTGGGTTCAAGTGATTCTTCTGCCTCAGCCTCCCAAGTAGCTGGGATTATAGTCATGCACCACCATGCCTGGCTAATTTTTTGTATTTTTGGTAGAGATGGGGTTTCATGCTGTTGGCCAGGCTGGTCTCGAACTTCTGACCTCAGGTTATTCACCTGCCTCGGCCTCCCAGAGTGCTGGGATTACAGGCGTGAGCCACTGTGCTCACCCAGCCTGAGTCTTTTAACAGTAGAGAGGTGGAAGAGAGTGAGACCCTGAGGAGTGAGCGAGGAAACTGGCTGACTGCAGGACACTGCCAATGCCTTACTGGTGGCATTAGCTAGACTTGGGGGCAGCCAAGTTATTCTGGGAGAAGTTACTTAAAAGTGTTACAACAGTTGTTTGGGCTGTATAAATCTGCGTTGGTAGGAGGACTGCCAGAAGCAGTAGCCCCTGCTGGAGCCTGGCCACCATCACTCTGCCCACGCCTGCTCCAACTTCGCCAGGTGCATCTTGCTTGGTGCTGATGCTGGGTGTGTAGAGAACTACTGGCTCAGGGCAGGTGCAGGCGAAGTTGATGCTGCATGACTTCTGAGGTGAGATCAGAAGAAGCCAAACACTAAGGTAAAATATTGTAGAGGAAATCAGAGAAAAAGGAAATATGGAAGAAGCCAAACAGCTTCCATCTTGTTCATTGGAACACTTGAACAGGGAGCTCTGAGCCGCTTTTGACATGCCTGACTGCCCTGAGATTGCCATATTGTAAGGAAGCCCAAGTCACATGGTGAAGCTGTGTGTAGATGCTTATGTCAGCAATGCCATCTGAACCCAGTCTTATTAGTTATCTCATCCCAGGTGCCAGACATGTGAGTGAAGAGCCCTCCAGAGGATCACAGTCCCCAGCTGCTTGAGTCACACTAAGCCATCAAGTCTTCCCGGCTGGAGTCCATGAGAGCATGGAGCAGAGTCAAGCCATACCCACAAAGTCCTGTCAAAACTCCTGATCCCCAGAATCAAGGAGTATGACAGAATAGTTCCTTTGAGAGCTCCTCTTTATGCAGCAATAGATAACTAGAACAACATGCCAGTTATGATTAGGTTTGGCTGATTGCATGCAACAGAAAACCCTCAAATAACAGTGACTTAAAACAGATGAACTTAAAGAGGCTGGGCAGGCTCAAGGCTATAACCCAACACTTTAAGAGGCCAAAGAGGGAGGATTACCTGAGGTTAGGAGTTCAGGACCAGCCTGGCCAAAATCGTGAAACCACATCTCTACCAAAATACAAAAATTAGCTGGATGTGGTGGGTTCACCTATAGTCCCAGCTATTCGGGAGGCTGAGGCACGGGAATTGCTTGAACCCAGGAGGAGGCTGAAGTGAGTCAAGATCATGCCACTGCACTTTAGCCTGGGTGACAGAGAGAGACTCTGTCTCAAAAAAAAAAAATTAAAACAGATGAACTTAAAGGAAGGGCAAAATAGTTTTCATCCCCTCCCCTTGACAATCACTGCAGGAGTTCTATATAATGCTTCTACTTACATTTAATTGGCCAGACTATAATTACCTGATCATGTTTAACCACAAGGGAGGTTATGTGCACTCTATTAGTGGGACAGCATTAAGCTAGTTATTGGAAATCTTGCAATTGCCTAAAAATGGAGTATTCTTTTTTTAAAAAAATATGCCAAGCTGCAGAATGCAGGAGTATTCTTAAAATGAAAGAGGTGGAGAATGGGAGTTAGGAGGCAATAGCAGTCTCTTCTATTGAAGGTCTCCCAGTGGACTGGGCATTTGAACCAAGTCTTGAAGTGTAAAGGAGATTTTATTTTCTATGTTTTATTTTTTAAATAGCTAATATATGGCTGGGTGTGGTGGCTCATCCCTGTAATCCCAGCACTTTGGGAGGCTGAGGTGGGCGGATCACGAGGTTAGGAGTTTGAGACCATCCTGGCCAAGATGGCAAAACCCCATTTCTAATAAAAATTAGCTGGATGTGGTGGCTCATGCCTGTAATCCCAGCTACTCAGGAGTCTGAGGCACGAGAATCGGTTGAACCTGGGAGGCAGAGGTTGCAGTGAGCTGAGATTGTGCCATTGCACTCCAGCCTGGGCAACAGAATATGACTCTGTATCCAGAAAAAAAAAAAAGAATCAAAGGAATGAAAGAATGGTTACTCCATAGGCAGAACAGCAGCATGGGCTGCTTGACTGAGTATACTTATAGTTATTTCTGGATTATATGTTAAACAAGGGGTGGATTATCCATGAGTGTTCTAGGAAAGGGGTGGGCAATTCCTGGAGCTGAGGGTTCCTCCCCTTTTTAGACCATAAGGGTAACTTCTGGACGTTGCCATGGCGTTTATAAACTATGATGACATATAAATGGTGGGAATGTCTTTTAGCATGCTATTATATTATAACCAGCGTATAATGAGCAGTGAGGACAACCAGCGGTCAGTTTTGTCTCTATCTTGGTTTTGGTGGGTTTTGACTGGCTTCTTTACTGCATCCTGTTTTATCAGCAAGGTCTTCGTGACCTGAGTCTTGTGCTGATCTCCCATCTCATGCTGTGACTAAGAATGCCTAACTGCCTGGGAATGCAGCCCAGTAGGTCTCAGCCTCACTTTACCCAAACCCTATTCAAGATGGAGTTAATTGCTCTGGTTCAAGCACCTCTGACAGAGTTATATGTCAGAAGGCCACAGAGCAAATCTAACAAGGTCATTACACATTAAAGAATGCATGTCAAGCACATTGGAATGGCTGCCTATAGAGGGATGAGAATGAGAGTGGCAACTGGGATTAAAACAAACAAGCAAAAAATAGGTGCAGAAGTAAAATTACATAGAGGCCTTGTGGAAAATAGTGACGGTGGGCCACGAGGAAGGAATGAGCATAATGAACTCATCACTCTGCTCCTAACTTTCGAAATCGAAAACAAAAGGGAAAATATTGAAGACTTTAAGAGAAAAGTGTCATTTCAGAGTTCCCTTTGTTCTGTGTTGAGTTGGGAATGGAGGCTGGATTTGCCCAGGGAATGGAAAGTGCCAGAGAGAGAACCTCTGAGAGAATCAGGGTTCTTTGGTTTGCAAGGGCTGGAAGCACAGTTCAAAGCACTTTAGGCAAAGGCTGGAATGCTCTGGGCTCTTGAACTCCAAGGAAGAGGTGAGTAACCAAACCAAATCCCTGTGAGGACAGGCAGGGATGGAATTGGGCCTCACTAAGCCCCAGAAGCAGGATGTCCATGCTGCCAGGGTCCTCTCTCTGCATCTCCTCTCTGCTTTTATCTGCTTAGTCTTCATTTTCTTTCACAGAAAACCAGGCTTGCTACAAAGAGCAGCCCTCAGGAACTGAGTTAACATGTTATGATTTGCTGCAGGAACCTAGAAGCTCCCAGATCTGTGAGCTTCCTTGGCTCAAGTTGGTCAGGGGAGTCTTGAAGGGTGTCCAGCTCTACTCTCAAAGGCCTCTGGGGTGGGTGGTGAGCCTTCTGTTAAATAGGCTGAATCTGAGGTAAGTGAGCATTTCCAGAATCTCAGCCCAAGCCATAAGATGTTGAATGTCAGGCCAGGTGTGTGGTGGCTCACGCCTGTAATCCCAGCACTCTGGGAGGCTGAGGCGGATGGATCACTTGAGGTCAGGAGTTTGAGACCAGCCTGGCTAACCTGGTGAAACCTCAAATCTACTAAAAATACAAAAAATGAGCTGGGCGTGGTGGCAGGCATCTGTAATGCCAGCTACTCTGGAGGCTGAGGCAGGAGAATCACTTGAATCCTGGAGGTGAAGGTTGCAGTGAGCTGAGATCGTGTCGTTGCACTCCAGTCTGGGCAACAAGAGGGAAATTCTGTCTCAGAAAAAAAAAAAAAGGAAAGAAAAAGATGTCGAATGTCATGCGATGAACGTCAGGGTCTCAGAATGATGCTAGCCTCACAATGTATCTGGATGAAAATGCTATTGTCAGCCGGGCATGCTGGCTCACGCCTGTAATTCTAGCACTTTGGGAGGCTGAGGTGGGGTCAGGAGGAGGAGGATCACCTGAGGTCAGGAGTTCAAGACCAGCCTGGCCATCATGGTGAAACCCCATCTTTTTTTTTTAAAAAAAGAAAATGCTATTGTCCTGATACTAGTATTTTTCCTAGGGAGGGGACTGTACATATGTGTACAGTACAGGAAGACACTGTGGCAACCTGCTTGAGAGAAATGTCAGCCCTAAGCACCCTGGCTGGCAGGGCTGAAATGGCAAATCTGCTTTGCATTAGAAGTGAACAGGAATTTGTGGGAGGGAGAGAAGGAGCAAATAGAAATATAAGGGCACGAGGGCTAGGTGCAGTGGCTCATACCTGTAATCTCAGCACTTTGGGAAGCTGAGGAGAGAGGATCACTTGAGACCAGGACTTCACCAGCCTGGGCAACACAGACTGTCTCTACCATAAAAACCGAAAGCCAAAAAACCTCAAAACCAAAAATTAACCCAGTGTGGTGGCACACGTCTGTAGTCCCAGCTACTCAGGAGGCTGAGGTGGGAGGATCATTGAGCTCAGGAGGTTGAGGCTACAGTGAGCTGTGATTGTACCACTGCACTCCCAGTCTGGGTGACAGAGCGAGACCCTGTCTTAAAAAAAAGAAATGGAGGGGAGGATGTGGAAGGAGCGGAGCCAGTGAGATGGATGGCATGAGGCTGGGACACTGGTAGAGACAGGGGAAACATTCCCAGTAGGAGGGTGGCCAGGTGCCTTGTTTGTGGGGCTCTGCTGTGAGCACCTTTGTTGTCTTGCATCTTCAGGACAGTTTTCCACACGGACGGGTTGCCCTGGTGAGTTGGGCTGTGTGTTTATCAGGGATTTCCCCATCTGATTCAAACACTGAGGAGAAAGGATCTTGGAATCAGAGGACACCATGAGGACCCCGGCTGCCGAGTGGGAAACAGATTGTCCAGGACAAGAGTAAAAGTGAATAAATAGCTAAAGAAGTGATGTTGGTGGCTTTGGCTGGGGGTGGGGGCTAGTGGAGACAAGGAGAGGTGTACAGGGTTAGGGTAGATCTAGGATATTTCCAATTTAGGACTGTGTTTAGGAAATAGGATGAAAAGGACTCCCTGACAGGACGTGAGGGAGGAGGATGTGTGAAGACTGTGTCCTGGGTTTCTGAGCTGACTACTGCATGATGGACGTGCAATTACCTGAGATGGGGAAGATGGGTGGGGTGGAGGCGCCTGTCCCTGTCTCCACCTGGAGTTGCTTCTTTTTGTGTTTTAAGATGGTGTCTCGCTCTGTCACCCAGGCTGGAGTGCAGTAGTGCGATCTTGGCTCACTGCAACCTCCGCCTCCTGGGATCAAGCGATTCTCTTGCCTCAGCCTCCCAAGTAGCTGGGATTGTAGGCACGTGCCACCATGCCCGGCTAGTTGTGTGTGTGATTTTAGTGGAGACGGGGTTTCATCATGTTGGCCAGGCTGGCCTCAAATTCCTGACCTCAGGTGATCCACCCGCCCCAGCCTCCCAAAGTGCTGGGATTACAGGCATGAACCACCGCGCTGGATTAGAGTTCTTAGCCCTTGCTCAAGTGCCCTCTTTTGCCAGCAGAGGGCAGTCTAAGCCAGTTAATGACAGCTTCTGCGACGTAGCTGGTTCTGGAGGGGCCAGGACACTGGGATGCGACGTGGCTGGTTCTGGAGGGTCCAGGACACTGGGATGCGACGTGGCTGGCTCTGGAGGGGCCAGCACACTGGGATGGAAGGCTACCACCTGGTTTATGCGGAGGCAGCAGACCTGCCCTGAGGCTCAAATGCAGTCTTTGACTTTGAGGCCAATTCCAGCCACAGAAATCTGGGTCTGTTCATGTCTAAGGCTGCTGGTCAACCCAAGCAAGCCCACCTCTCCTGGACTGTTCAGCCGCTTCCTAATTTGTCTCCTAGAGTCCCCCGTACATCGCATCTCTTTGCTTGAAACCCTTTAGTGACTCCCCGTGTCCCTGCCCTCAAGATAACTTCACCATGGCCTAGTTGTCCCGCTCATTCATTGCACATCTCCTTCCATCCAAGCTCTTTTCTGCCTCAGTCCCTTGGTGTAGGCGTCCCCTGCCTGGTCTTCTCTCTCCCTGCTTTTTTTTTTTTTTTAAAGGAGAAAGAAAGAAACTGCAAAAGAAAGAAAAAAATGAAAGAGAAAGAAAGAGGAAGAGATTTTAGAAAAAGAGAGAAAAGGAGAAAGAAAGAAACAGCAAAAGAAAGAAAAAAAGAATGAAAGA
>CAUYQU010070589.1:0-47304 GCA_963574635.1 Cheracebus regulus | reverse complement strand
AAAAAACATAGTATATATAGGATTTGGTACTATCCACGGATTCAGGCATCTACTGGGGATCTTGGAAAGTATGCCCCTCAGATAAGGAGGGACTACTGTAAACAGAGAAGGATAATTCAAATTATTAAAAACTGAATTCTTGAAAGTTATCCTTTACCATAGATTAAAATATATGATCTGCTGAAAGAATGGCAAGCAATGGAGACAATATTTCTCTTCTGTTCCTAGTAGATATTTTCAGTGTTAAACATAGCTTTAAAAAAAATACAACCCTCTTTTAAGGGCTTAAACCAGGGTAGCTGTGCTGATTAGCTTAGCTAGTTAGCTCACAGTGCCAAGGACAAGGTTTCAATCTCACTCTTCTTAGTTGTCCTGCCAGAGACTGTTCTTTCAGACCAGGCCAGCCATTTGACAGATATAAGCCACCGGCCCCAAGGAACACAAGCCAGACAGTGGTGGTCAGTTGGCAGATATAAGCCATTTGACAGATACAAGCCACCAGCCTCAAGGAACTCAAGCCAGACAGCAAATCTTAAGTGTCACTGGTAAAATTAAGTAGGTATCCTACTGCATCATTTCCATGCACAGAAAACTATAGAAATACATTCTCTTTTTCTTAAGAGTCGTTTTTCAACTATTAATACCTATGAGGTTTAAAAATATTTTCAGAGAAAAATAATTTAGCAACTAGAATTTATAATGGTACCATTTATTATCATTACTTGCTCTTCACTTCATTCAAGTGTCACCTTACCAGAGAATTCTTTGCCACTCTCATTTCCTTAATCTGCTTATTTTTCTTCTTAGTGCTTTCCACTGATTGATGTTATAGTAAATATTTATTTATTTATTTTTTGGAGATGGAGTCTCACTCTGTTGCCAGGCTAGAGTGCAGCGGCACAATCTCTGCTCACTGCAATCTCCACCTCCCAGAGATTCCTCTGCCTTAGCCTCTCAAGTAGCTGGGACTACAGGCACCTACCACCAAACCCGGCTAATTTTTTTGCATTTTAGTAGAGATGGGGTTTCACCATGTTGGCCAGGATGGTTTCAATCTCCTGACCTCATGATCTGCCCACCTCAGCCTCCCAAAGTGCTGAGATTACAGGGGTGAGCCACCGCGCCTGGCCTTAAGTATTTATTTATTTGGTGTCTGCCTCTGCCAACTGGAATGTGAGCTGCCTGATAGAGCAAGGCCTTAGCTTGGTATGTGTTTCTGGTATATCTTCAGAGCCCAGAACAGGGCCTGGCACACCCACATCTACTGAATAAACTTTTGATGAATTCTGTCACATATTTATTACAGGAGTTTAATTCATGGATATCTTTAACAGGATATCAAAATCAGTAGATCATTTACAAGCCAAGAACATACTGCTAACTACTGTACCAGAATTTATTTGTTGTCTATAGACTGCATCCTACATAGCAAAAGAACTCAAGACTTTAGACATGGCCCTTCCAAGTTTCAAAGGTGTGCAACATCTTCACCATTTATTTCCATGGGATTAGTCAATGTGGGTGACAAACATTTAGACACTGAAGGCAAGGCAGTGGGACTGGCTACTCAACTCATTCTCAGCAATAAAATCTCAAATTATCAAAACCAGTATCTTTCTCAATCACACTATGAGAAATAAGTACCAGATCCTTTTGATTTGGGTAGGAAAAGATAAAAGATATAAAAATAAAAAAGAAAAGAGAAATGAGTACCAGAGAAAAGAAATGGAACAACAATATACTTATAAATTAAAGCTTTTTAAAAAGCTACAGCTTATTTTTCAACTCCAATTAACTAAACTAAAATAAACAAAATAAACTAAACATAGAAATAAACTAAAATTTAAATGGATAATATATAGACTACACTCATACCCTTCCATTAATTCTCCCATTGCTGAACTTAAAAATTACTGAATTAGATTATCTGGAAGGTAAAAGGACAAAAGCAATAGGAAGACTACAATAAAGAAAGGCCATGGATAAACAATGTAATCTCTGGAAGAATTCCCAAATCTCAACCCTTTAGCACAGTGGACTACTGTACTATTCCATCCTCTTTAGATGTATATGTATTTATTTGAGGCCATGCGCAGGAGAAAAATCTACCCATTCACAATCATACTGCTAGTCAGTGACAGTACCAGACCTGCAACTAACGTCTCTGAACTCGAAGATTTTTCTACCATATTCTGCAGTCTTTGCATTCAGAAAGAAATATGAAGAAACTATTTTAATTTTCATGCCATAAATCAAACTTTGTCCACTCCAGTGTGAAATAACAAGAGTACCAGAAAAGAAATCAGAAGACTTGGGATTTCATCCTGGTTCAATATTACCAATATTACCAACTAGTTTCATGACCTTGGGCAAACTACTTCACCTCTCAGAGTCTCAGAAAAGGTTAGTCTGATATAATTTCCAAGCTTCAGCCATTCACAGACTACATTAATAATTTTGGCCACATTCATGCTGTTAATTTACTTGATATGTCACTTTAAATGAATGCACAGTTTTAAAATGTAAATAACTTTAGTCCTGTCCTAAGCAAGATTTATGAAATTTACATGTTCATATAATATAGATTTTTCTAATTTACATTAAACTATGTAAATGATAATGTGTTCTCACTTACCATAAATCACATCTTGGAAAGTATAAAATATTTTTAAGGTCCTTCATAGCTCTAAAACTCTAATATGCTAATTAAGTCTCACAGTTTTGCTATCATAAAAACAAGGTGTATAAAAAGGTTAAATAGTATAATCTCATCATAATGAGTTACGTAATGAGCACCCCCACCATTTTCCAGACAGTCACAAAGTTGGCTATTTCCCTAATACAATTATTCCTTTACTTTTACTTTAGGGTTCTTATATAGAAAAATTATTCGGGCCACTGAATTAAAAACTGGAGATAAAATCCAGAGTAAATCGCTAAATAAAAGAGATATATATGTGTATTTCTCAATTCAACGAGGTCCAATAATTAAAATAGATTTGCTTCTCTGGATTCTAAACAAAAAGTTGACCCCCATCCGCCAACTTTCTCTTTCCCACTACTCAATTTTCATTTTCCTCAGTCTCCAAAACCTTTTTAAGAAGATACTAGAGCCTCCCTAAGAGAACTGAGTTATGTGTGAGAAACAAGACACAAGTACACAGAAGTGTCACTGGCTAGTATACACTGTTTAGTAAAAATAATTTTTTTAAGGTTCTCAAATTATCAAGAACTATCAATACTTTTCATACCTGAACCAGCCAGATGCCATCTTTTGTGTCTTCTACAAGCTCATAGAAGTGCATTTCACCACTGAAATTGGTACTAGAAACAGATTCGGATGCTTCTTCTTCCTTCAGAGCAGAATAGAGCTCACCCTCCATCAAGTCACCTGAAGAAAGGAAAAGAATAATACTAATAAGGTTGCAAAAATCCTAGATTCCCAATTTCAGTAATTCCATTTTTTACACTGTTAAGAATCATGTTATTGTACTTTCACTGTATTCTAGAGACAAGAACTACCAGTAGAACCTGAGTATACCCACTTAAGAGTCATACATTCAGTAAGTACGTAGTAAGAACTTACTGTGCTTCAGGCAAAAGTGAACAAAATAGACAAAAATCCATCTTTTATAGAATAGGGCTTACATTTTAGTGGGGTTATCACATAGGAAATTACTGAATTTGTACCAGTCCAAAAAGGCATCACCTTATTAATTATTTAGCTTTGTATATGACATAGCCAGGCTTCATACACATTTTTAAACAGTATGGCTTATATGCTTCTTATTTAAAAGATTTAGAATTGGGTTCACAGAATTTGTCATCAGCCTTGCTTAAAAGAGCAACAGGGTTTGTATGACTTGGAGGTTAGAACTTTACCTGTTAGAACAAACTCCACATTCATATACACATTTACAGTGTAAATTTGTATCATTAAACAAATTAACATTAAATGTACCATTAAAAAAAAGGAAAACACTAAGGTCAAATTATTTTAACTTTCACCTTAAATATTAAACAGTGAGAAGCCAAGCACTGCACCATGACAGCAGCAAAACCATTCACATATCTTAAAGTTAAACTGCCATACCATGAGTTTTCTGCCATAAAATGTATGATTTGAGTCATACTTTTGTGGGCTGTGCGTCTTTAAGTTATATGTGGACTCCTAATACATTCAAAGTGCCAAGTATTTGCAGGCCCAAAAGAAGGCAATAATAAATAGCAGTCAAAAGAGAAAAGTATGTGTGATCAAACTATTTTCCATAAAAAGATGATTTGGTTTTAGCAGTTAAGACACCTCTCATCTCTAAACCAAGAGAGTTTATTTATTAGAGACCTTACTCTAGTTACTCCACTTCTTCTCCCTATGGTAGAAATAAGAATCACCATAAACCACTCAGTAAACAAGGGGCAAGAATAATACATGATTTTATATTTTCTCTCAAGAAACATTTATCACTTTTGCAGAGTGGGTTCCTCTCCTCTACCCTAATAGTGAAATATGAGTTTTATAATCCGAAACCTACAAATATCCGAGTGTTAAACTACTAGCAAGCTCATATTCTTGTCTACCACACTACATGTCTATAGAGTACTAAAGAAGGAAAAGATTTGTCTTGTAAAAGACACAGCTGACAGAAATACCTGAAACAACAAAAAAGATAACCATCAGTTTCAACTGCTTCCTACAGCAACCCAGAAAGCCTTTCCCTAATTACATTCTACTTTCAGGAAGTATATCTAAAGATATACTTTGTACAGCAGTTAAAAAAATTAACGATATTTCTCACCCAATGCTACCAAAACCAACAATTACTAAAAACACATTCTTTAAGACTTTAATATTCTCTTAGCACTATTTCACTTCTATTTCTCAACTCATTAAATGATGCAAGGGTGCCTGTGACACAAAAGACAAAAAAAAATTTTTTTTTACATCCAAGATGCAAATTTTTAAAAATCCTAACAAAAATGTAAACTCAAACAAAGCAGGCATTTATACAATATGTTCGCTTTATTTTCACCAAACTTAAAGTCTGAAAAGCTAATACTGTATGGTGTACACCGTCTATATTCAAACTCATTATTTAATATTTAAATCCTAGGCCCAAGTGCCTCTGATAGTAAGTATTCCAAAGATGTATCCCTACTCTGGGTATCTTATTATTACTATCGTAACAAATATTGCTATTGACAGACAACATTTTTGAGTTTTTCTTATGTTTTTATGAACTCAACTGACAATGCTTTCCAGTTTGTAACTGGTTGATATTCCCAAATTTTGAGAAAATAACTCAACTTAGTAAACAACGCTAAGAAGCTACACTTTGTCATTTCACGATAACCTTAAAAGGATACACCAACATCCCTCCAAATGATTTCAGCCTCCTCCTCAAAGCTGGGATCCGCATACTTGATTGTAGAAAGCTGGACAAAGAAACCTGGGCAGCTTTAACCCTTCCAGGGAAGGCCTCACTCTGGGATAACAGCCAGGTACCAGGAGTTACTGGTCGTCCCCTCTCCCAGGTGGAGGGGACCCTAGGGGAAGCCCAATACTCGCCTGACTTTTCCACTAGCTCCCGGACATCCTTCTTCTCCGGCAGCCCTGAGTAGCCCAGCCCCCGACACTCCAAAATGGTCTTCAGCTTCTTGAAGCTCAGCGCCACCGGATCCACCAGCTGGGTGGCAAAGATGCCAGTTTCATACCACACAACGGCCTCAAAAAACCTGGCCAGGACGAACAGGACCAGGAAATAGAGGAGCAAGAAAAAAAGCTTCAGCCACATCTTCCCCGGAGTATCCTCTCTTTCCCGAGAGCTCGGAATACGCTCGAGAGAAGGGTCGAGGGCGGGGGCTGCGGCTCGGGGGCAGCTTGGGCGAGGGCCCCGTGTCCACGCGCGGGCCGCCCGGCGCCGTCACTGGCCGGCCATGCCCCGCGGGGAGGCAGGTGACGGGATCCGCGCGGGCGTGAGGCGGCGACGAGGGACGCAGAGGCGCAGAGCCTCGCGCCTGGCCTCCCAGTCAGGAAGCGACAAAAATAAAGGGGAAAAACTCAAAATCCCCATCCATTAAGCACCGAAAGGAAAGGGGCGCGGGGAGAGCTCGCGGGGAAGAACAAAACTAGGGAAGCGTCCCCCTGTGGGGGACCCTGACCCAGGTGGCGGGGTCGGACCTCCGGTGCCGCGATCTCAAGGGGGAGGGGAAGAGACCAAAAAATAACTCAGATCCGCCCAGGAGGCGGGGATCCGGGCGGCAGGCCGGGGGCCGAGGGGCTGTTGGGGGCCGGACTCCCGCGGCCGCGGGTCAGGAGAGCGCGGCGCTTGGCCGGGCCAGGCCCGGGGCCCAGCGCGCCAGGCGCGGGTAGGAGCGGCCGCCGCAGAGCCGCGCCCGACGTCCAGGCCCCTAGGCCCCGCCGGCAGCCCAGGTTCCGCGAGAAGCGCGGAGGGCACGGCAGTGGCTCCAGGTTCGCTCGAGCCGGCGGACGGGCGGCGCCTCTCAGGCGGGTGGACTCCGCGGCCCGGCCCAGGATGGGGCGTCGCGGTCTCTGCAGAGGGAATCGGTCTCGGAGGGAAAAAAGCAAAAATAGGCCCCGAAGCTGTTCCTCTAGGCGGCTACTCGGCTGCCTCCTGGCCACGCAGCGCCCGCCCAGCTCCGATGGGCGGTGCCGGTCGCGGCCGCCGTCCCCAACACCCCCGCCACCTCAGGAGGCCACGGCCGTAGCCTCCGGAGCCGTAGATCTGCCGCGGCCGCGGCCTGAGCCGAGACATAACAACTGACGTCGCGGCGAGGCGGGGCCGGGGCGGGGCCTGCATGGTGGGCCCGCAGGGGCCGAGGGCGGGGAATTCGAGGAGCCGCGGGGTCCGGGGAGGCTAGCGAGGGGTGGGAGGAGGGGCGGAGCCGCAGTCTGGGCGGTGCCTCCTCGCCGCGCCGAAAGTTGCTTCTCCGAGTGCCTTCGCTGCGTGGTCTCCCCTTTTTCCCCGCCGATGTTTAGCAATTGAGTTTGTCTGAGGATTGATCTTTGGACTGTATCACTTTGTGTAGTTTTTGTAAAGATAGAGCAGTTAATTAATCTCTTAAAATCGATAAAAATAGAAGTGTACGTTTTATGACGAATCCTGGTGAATAGGGAAAATTTTGGCACAGTTGGTTTGAGATAGTAGAAGGTAAACCTAGAAAGCAGATGTTTTGCCCTCTTTACATGAGAATGTGGCTTTGCACATGTGTGTTGGAGGAGGTTTGGCCAAAACGGGAGTTAGCGTTATACCAGGCCCAGGTGTCGCTACCAACAGCCTTTTCCCTCCTTCAGTCTCTGGGGTGTTAAAAGCCAGCTGTGGACTCCCTGAGTTCCTAGGACAAAGGCTGTTGAGTGTTGATACGTCCAGGTGCAAAGTTCTGGGTGTTTTATTTTGTGGGTGGGTACCACCAGCAAGAGGAACTTCTATAAAATGAGTCACGTGGTCAAGCATGCGATAAATTTAACCGACCTGAGCATACGCTTTATGTCAATCTCTGTGTCAGTCTTGAGGGAAGAGGGAGTTGGGTTCATAAATTGAACAAGGTTGGCTTTGACAGCCCCTTTTGATAAGGAAGGGAAAAAAACACACTATGAATTACAGGGAAATGTTACCATTTGTGCAAAACGGTCAACTATCCAAAACTAGGTGTGAAAGTTTTAGGAAGAAAGGGAACGTGATCCCAGATCGTGGAGCAAATGAGAAACAGGAAGCAAAGAATGGACTGTGAGAATGTAGCATCCGAATGGTGCCCATTTAAAATAAAGTGAACAAAGGCATTTCAGTGCCAGGCTAGTGGTGGAGGAATTGGAAGAGGATGGGCCCAGGGAACGTTGAGAATCAGAGGAGGTGTAGGAATGTCCAGCCAGCTCTTGGACACTGCCTCTGTGTCTTTAGTTTCCATGTGGCTTTGTTCTCATAACTGGCAGATCAGTGTGGGAGACTGTTAATTCATTCTAACAAGCCTGGTCCTGACATTTCAGAATCCTGGGGCATGTCAAGGTGACCCTGTGATGATATTGTTGTTCAAACCTTGACACTTAAGGTGATGTCCCTCACCTCAAAGGAATGTAAGTCTCTTGCTAGTGAAGAGAGACGAAACCAAGCTCAAAAATACAGAAGACGGATGGACAGGGAATGTTGGTGTATGAGCTGAGGGCGGAACCAGTCAGGCCAGAGTTCATCATTGGAAAAATCATTAGAGTGTGGGAGGGATTAGAAAGAAGGAATTAAGGAACTCCAAATTTCTTGTTTGTTTCAACTGCCACCCATCCCAACCCCCTTGCTTTATTTCATTCATGATTTAAACCACAGGAAGGATAAAAGCATTGATAAGAGAACACATTGGGTCATCTGAATATGAGAGTATGGGCAAGCACATTCTCTATTGGTGGGGATGTACAATGTGGGTTAGAACCCCCAGGTAAAATACATGCTCTTTGGCACAGTAATCTGTCTTCAGGAAATTTATCCTGAGGAATAATTGATCATGGGCACACAGATATGTGTATAGAATTTCCTTGTTGTTGCAGAGTTAATGCTGGAAAGGAAAAAAGGAAGAACCTAAATATCTAGTGACAGAGGATTGATCAAATACAGGACTTCAAAATGATGAACCACGAGGCAGCCACTAAAAAGAAAAATGTAGACATATGGTTATGGACATGGAACCAAGTCCAAAATACAGTGTTTGGTGAAAAAAAAGGTAACTGTGAAGTTTGTGTCATATGCTCCTGTTTTTGTATTTGTATTACAGAAAGTCAGAGATGTATATACTAAAATGTTAAGTGTATTCACCTCTAAGTGATGGGATTTAGAATATTTAATTTTTCCTTTTGTGCTCTATCTCTATTTTATTACATTTTCTGAAATAGTCATGTATTATTTCATAATCTCAAACAAACAAAAACCAAAAACCACTAGGACTGTTTTCCTGGTCTGGAGGTTTAGCATAGCAGAGATTTACCCTCTGGGACTCCAAAGGTGACAGGGGCTGAAGGTGTGGGCTGTCTTCCTGTGAGAGTGATTTCAGTTTCCACTAAGCCTAGCTGGGCAGACTAATTAGAATTGCTTTTCAAAGACAGAAGAATGTTTAAATTATTCATTGTTTTTTATAATCTGTTTTTCTAATAGGCTATTAATCTGGGTTATTGGTTTTATATCTCAGATTCTGTTCATTTGCAGGGTGGCTTAAATGCCTTATCATTTGATATTGTGGCAAGAGTGTGCAAACTGTAATTAGAGGGCCTGGTCCAGTGGCCTAGTGTCACCTTGGTAAGCAATCAGAAGACTCCCTAACCTCATTTTTATCATCTATACAATGGGATAAGATGCTTACTCTATGAAGCTGTTGTAAGGATTAAATGAGTGAGTGACTGTAAAAAATACTTCGAAACAGACACATTGCTTGTATTTAATTTAAAATGAAGAATTAGTTTTTGGATACATTCTAATGTACAGAGGTAAAAATTTTAAAAAACAAGAATTAGTTTGGGGGAAAAAGAAAATTAAAGTGTTTGGCTGAGCTTGATGAACCAGGGTTATTTTATTTAAGGTCCAAAGAGCTTTCTTTTTTTGTTTCACTTTTATCAAAATATCAGACACACATAGTTTAAAAAATGAAGTAGCACTTCAGAGCTACATACAAAACTGGGACAACTTGGGGAGTGAGAGGGGCAATGGTAATAAAATTATCCCAGACTAGAAAGGAAAAACGGAGACTGTCCCTGACAAACCCTACTTATTAAACACACACACACACACACACAACACACACACACACACACACACACACACACACACACACACACTGGCCAGAAGAGGTGGCTCACCTGTAATCGTAACATTTTGGGAAGCCAAGGCTGGAGAATTACTTGAGCCCAGGAGTTCCAGACCATCTCTGGCAGCATAGTGAGACCCTGTCTGTACAAAAAAATATGAAAAGTAAAAATAAACCAGGGATGGTGGCACCTACCTGTAGTTCCAGCTACTCAGGAGGCTGAGGCAGAAGAATTGCTTGAGCCCAGGAGTTCGAGGCGGCTGCAGTGAGCTGTGATCCTGCCAAGGCAATGCAGCCTGCATGAGAGAGTAAGATCCTGTCCCTAAAAACAAAATGAAACAAAAACCACATCCCCTGTTTTTCCCTACCATCTCTGATTCCCGTTCCTCAGAGATACTGCCTTCAATCATTTTAGTAATTTTTTCATGTTTACCTCTATATTTCCAAAGAATAGGTTTTAACTGCTTTTCTTAATTTTTCCACTTTATACATTATCTATTGATTTCTTACTATGGACAATGAGGAATTCTGTCTTTTATGCCCTCTATTCACACATGATTTCCCTCCCCTCATTCCCAACATGATTATATTATATATTCATCTTTATATTAATATGCCAATATAAATCTTGTTCATAGCTGAACCATATAATTTGTTTCCTTTCTTGTGCAATTGTTCATTGCCCCTGGAATTAATAATTAACTCAAATTTTGGTTTGTTCTATTTTCTATGGCCCCAGCCATTTATTCATCCCCAGACTCTCTGAACTCTAAAATTACTCAAACAGCTGATCTATCAGTTTCATATTTTATTGGAAATAAACCTTCTGTCTCCAGTCCTTTCACTCCAGGTCAGCCCGGTTCCTGTCCAGAGCACCCCACAGCCGTAGTCTCAGGATTTCCTGTCTCTTCTGTGCTGGATTCTCTGTTTTCTTGATCCCATGGTTGCACTTTAGTTCTTTCCTTTTCTTGTTTCCATGAACACATCCACTTCTACAGTAGCTTAGTAAGAAAGTGAGCATGGAGATAAACTTTGGAGCGCTTACCTGTCTAAAAATTCCTTCATTTTACCCCCATTCGTTGTATGGATTTTTCTTTTTTTTGAACTTAGAGAAGACTTGACTTGCAGGAATATTATAAAAAGTGTCCTTACCAATTCACCAATTGTTAACCTTTTGCCATATTTGTTGCATTGCATCTTTTCTCTAGATTATAAGTGCAAACTTTTTTGGGAACCATTTGAGAGTTAGTTGAGTTATCCTCATGTTGGGTTATAGTTGGCCAAGTACAGAATTCTAAATTGGACATAATTTTCCCTCAGAATTTTGAAAGCATTGATCTATTAGCTTTTGGCTTCTGTTGTTGCTGTTGGAAGGCTAGCATCATTCTGATTCCTGCCCTTTAAAAGTGACTTGTTCTATCTGTATGTGTTTTGCATTTCCTTTCATTTTTGGTGTTCTGAACTTTTATGATGTACCTTAATGCAAGTTTCCTTCCCTTCATTGTGTTGAGTACTTTCTATTGAAAAAGAAACTACTGGAATAGGAGAAGGGCAAGTGCCATATTTGGCAACTCATGACATTCAGTTCGTGGAATTTCTTTGATAATTTCCTCTGTCCATTTTCTTACTTTTCTGAAACTCCCACCAGCCAGATGTTGGAACTCCTAAATTGATCCTATAATTATATTCTCTTTTTTCCTCCAGTTTTTTATTCTTTGACATTCATTTCACTTCTAAGAGAGGTCTTCACCTTTATCTTCTGCCCCTTCTACTAAATCCTTTTTTTTTAAGAGACAGGATTTTGCTCTGCCACCCAGGCTACAGTGCAGTGGTGCAATCATAGCTCACCGTAGCCTTGAAGTCCTGGGCTCAAGTGATACTCCTGGTTCAGCCTCCCAAGTAGCTGGGACCACAGGCATGCACCATCATGCTCAGCCAATTTTAAATGTTTTCTCTTGTTGAGAAGGAGTCTTTCTGTACTGCCTAGGCTGGTCTTGAACCCTTGTCCACAAGTGATCCTCCTACCTCAGCTTTCCAAAGTACTGGGATCACAAGCATAAGCCACTATGACTGCCTAAATTTCTAATATTGTCTATACTCCTTTTTAATTTTTAAAAGCTCTTTCTTGTTACTGGGATGTGCCTTTTCTATGGCATCCTATTCTTTTTATGTATACAATATATTTATTCTCCTATCTTTCTGAAGATGTCAAGTATAGTGGTTCCCCCTGAGGTTTCTTTTGCTTTTTGCATTGCCTCTGTATTCATTTTCTATTTGTTTACTTTCTACTTTGCCTTTCACATTAAAGGCTCCCTTTAATTGCTTGGTAATTCTTGGCTCTCTGTTCACAGGTCCATAAACATGAGGCACTGAAAGGCTCATTGGAAATTCTCTGAGAGTGAATAGGGCTCACTGTAGGTGAAGGAGAAGAGCCCAGCCCATTTCCCTGGGAGGATCTATAAGTCCTTTCTCCACCCTGTTCTCTTTCTTAAGAGAGGAATCCTGCCTAGAGAGTTCAAGTATGGCTACCAGAATTCCAGGACTGAGTGGGAAAAGGAGCTGGGGTTATCAAGTCTTGGCCATCAGGCTTGTGCTTAATCCCATGGTTTTCAGTAGGGTGTCTCATCTCCTTGCTTAGCTCTGAGCTAAAAGAGCCAATCTGTTCACTTCAGAGGATAAATCTCCCACCTTCCCCTGGGGTAGGAGAGGGGCAAGTGCCTGGCTGCACAGGGCCCAACTGTACTGTATGAGACTTTGAGCAAATCCTCGGTTTTGGGCCTCACCCTCCACCCTAGGCTTCTAAAGTGCTGTGCCTCAATTTCTGACTTTCCCTGGGCTCTGTGGCACTAACTGATTAGTGTGGCAGAGGTCCAACATATCATTGTGTCTTCCCAGGCGTCTAAACGATCATAGCTTATGGCCTTTCTTGAAGTCAGGTTGGATAAGTGACTGAATTGTGATTAGTGGAAGTGATGTCCACCCCTTTCAGACCTGGTACTAAAAAACAGCCTCCAGCCCTTTCTAGATTCTGTGGCCAGGGAGTGTGGTGGGCCCAGAGCACAGCCCTGAGACCTTTGCTCTGTGGCAGGCCCTTTAAACTAGGGATGAAAGAGTTGGGTCCTTGGGCCCCTGGGATTTGTTCTCATCTTTAGCTGAGACATACATATTTCTCTCACACACACATGCACACATACATACATATACATTTGCTATAGAGCTCTGTGCATCCAAGACACAATTCCAGAGTACCAGGGGAGCAAGGCCGGGGCTCCCGGGAACCTGAGAATTGGGAGCATAGAAAAAATAATCCTTCACTACTTTGCTTTCTGTGGGAGCAAAGAGAGTAGCAGACAGAGGCAAAGGAAAAGACCCTATTGTCTTCACTTTGATCTCTAACTCCATTATCAAGAACACATTTTGGTTTTAAAAAAAGTGTAAAGATAACTAGAAATGGTTTTTTAAAAAGGCTAGAAATCTGAATTCTACTTAGATAGATGGGGTGGGTCGGTTTATTATCTTAGATCTGGCTGTTAAACACAGCTAGGTACAGATTTTAGGCAGGTAAGCAAGCGATTTTAAGTCTATCTCCAACTTATAGACATATTTGATATTTCCCATTTGGGGACATAAATGTTAATTTCATTAGTGACTAATAATAAACAGTATGATATGGGTTTCCCTTGACCTAGAGAATCTCACCTTTCAGCAGTTCACCCTGGGGGCTCTTTGCCAGTTCCACAATAGTTATGAGGTGAAGCCAGGAGGTGTACACACACACCCTGCCTCCTACAGTACCCCTGGATTCTCCCCTCTTAGCCCAAGCTTCTTTTGCCTTTTCTAGCCCTTTCTTCCCACATTTCTCACACCTACACAAGCCCACTTCCGGGGAATCCCCTAAACAAGTTAAACAAAGATCATTGAAAATTCATATAATCAATTTCTGTATTCCCAGACTGAGTTACATTTTGAAAGCTTACCACTGGGCAGTGTATAATTGTATCATTTATAGTTGATTTGAATATGGCATTTATAGTCAATAAAAAAGGAGAGTTAAGATTAAGCCGTTAGCATGCAGCTACCTACTACATTAGTGCTGTGAGAAAATCCTACTTGCCCCAGAATGCCTTCTCCAGGCACATCCCCTGCTGCGATTGTGAGCCTCTTTCCTGTCCTTCCTGTGTGGAGATGACCCTGTTGACTGACTCACCACAGCATTGGTCCCAAGCTGCTTTTTCCAGTGCATTAAGGCCATTATCTGCAGGAATGAGCAATGCCAAGTGCTTTATTCAGAGCTCTATCTGGTGCTTGAGCTGGTGTCTTCAAAAGGAGGACTGTCTTTTCAACAGAGAGATACCTGCAGAAACTGGCTTTCAATAAAGCTGAAAGGAATGCACCCTGGTGCAGCTCTCTTTGTACATTGCCATGCCGATAATAAACAGCTATTCTACTCTGGCCAGCCAACCTGCCAGCCAGCTTTTTGTGTGATTTCCTTGAAGATGAGGTTGCCAAAAGGAGGAACACACAGCGTCAAAACAGAAAGCTACAAGGCTGCAGTTATGGGAGGTGATGGTTAGTCACACAGTTTAATAATCTCAAATTCCTAATTTCTCATTTCCCTTTTTCCAACCACCTTTTCCCATGTATAATCAAGAAATCATAGTAGGGCTGGGTGCAGTGTCTCATGCCTATTATCCCAGCACTTTGGGAGGTCAAGGTGAGTGGATCGCTTGAGGTCAGGAGTTTGACACCAGCCTGGCCAAGATGGTGAAATCCCATCTCTACCAAAAATACAAAAATTAGCAAGGCATGATGATGCATGCCTGTAATCCCAGTTATTTAGGAGACTGAGGCATGAGAATCGCTTGAACTTGGGAGGCAGAGGTTGCAGTGAGCCAAGATTGTACCACTGCACTCTAGCCTGGGCAACAGAACAAGACTATGTCTCAAAAAAAAAAAAAAAAAAAGAAAAGAAAAAAAATTATATCAGTGGTTGGCAGCTTCCTCCTCAGAAAACAGTCACCAGTGCTATCTTCTTCCAGCACCATCACTTAGGATTCCCTGAATAAACACTTTGAAGGCAAAGGCAAGGAGGGTAGAATAAGCAAATAAGAAGTCACCCTTCCTCCTGGAGTAAATAATTCCCTCCTCTGATTGCATGAAGCTACAACAACACATGGTCTAACCACAGGACAGCAGGACTGGCTATATAATTTTCCAACCCAGTACAAAATGAAAATGCAGGCCCTTGTTCAAAAGGGTAGGAAGAAAAAGTGCCATTAAAAATGCTAAAATATAAAGCTTTTCCTTTCTTTTGCCATCTCTTGACCTGTCCATCATGATGTGCTTTTAAAATCTGCGTTTTAATATAGCTGGCCTTTGAGCAGGGGATAATCCCAGGGCAAGTGTGAGTCCTCACAGGCTCAAGGGCACCCTCCATCCAGCCGCAGGCTAATGCTTGGTGCTGGGCCAACTTGCAGCAGATGGTTGGCCCGAAGAGATCGCAACCTCAGTGCCAGGACAAGCTCAGTGCCTGGATTGGGAGTAGGCCAGAGGCAAGTTGCCCTCAAACAGTTGTGCTACCAGGCCCTGCTGCAAAGAGTCCCTGGATGCCCGGCCTCAAGTCTCCCCAGGTGCAACCCCAGGTCCCTATTGAAAGCAAAGGATGACAGCAGGACATTACACCCCAGTCCCCACCTCTGCCAGACATAACCCAGTTGCCATCCCAGGTAAAAGCAAGCAGGGGCCATAGTGAGGAGATCAAATGTGGAGAGGGGGTGGCTGGGCAAGGTCCCAGGACCCAGGCAATGGAGAACAGGCTGCCAAAGACCTATTCTCTGGGAGGTGAGGAGCTGACAGCAGGCAGAATCGCCTGTGAGCTAATGGCACATGCTCCAATGTTCATCGGACTTCACTTGCAAAACACAAATTCAAAGCTTAAATTATTAAGAATGTCAAGACAGCAACTGCAGAGCATTAAACTCCAAGCATGCAGGGCTCTTCTGAACCTGGGGCCGTGTGCAGCTGCACTGTTCCCACACCCATGAAGCCCATCCTCTGCAACCAAATTATAGAAATCAGTGAAGGTCCAGAAAATGTGTGTGTGTTTAAAAACATATTTGTGGCATTTCTCATATGCTGCCTTGTACATAGTCTTATTTCTTTACTACCCTCTTCCCTTCCTGGATGCCATCTGCATGGCCTAGCTGCTGCGCTTTCAGGCTAATCTCTGGCATGTTAGAGCCCCTCTCTAATCCTGATCTGTAAATCAGAAACAATAACAAAGATCTCGCAAGAGTGCTGTGAGGACCAAACGAAGTAAGGCTTAGAAGGCATTCAGCCCAGTGCCTGGCACATGTTTCATACTTGCAAACATAAACACATATACACACACATATATATGTGCCCACATACACTGATAGGAATGCATCTTTGCTATGACACATAGGGACAGTACCAGAGTACATAGAAGATAGTTAATAAGTCTATTTTTCAGATAAAATAATGCAGGGTGAACATGTTTTTAAGTGTCAATCCGGCTAATGGATATTTTAAATGAAATACAGTGCAAATGTAAGTCTATTAAGTTAAAGAGAGGCGAAAAAGGCTTTTTCAAAAATGCAAGCCATTATGGTAGAGTAATTCCAAATGTAAGCTCAATTTAATTAAGCACATGGTAAAAATATAGTCTTAAAAAGCCTGATAAATGTAATTTCAGTATGAAAATTAGGTCCTCTGAGGAAAGATGAAAGAAATTGGAATTGGTTAGCATAGAAAAGAGAAGGAGAACTTCAAGACAGCGAGATAGCTCTCAATTAAAAGGAGGAGATTAAGGTGTACATTTTGTGGCCTGGCACGGTGGCTCATGCCTATAATCCCAGCACTTTGGGACACCAAGGTGGATTAATTGAGCCCAGGAATTTGAGACCAGCCTGGCCAACATGGTGAAACCCTGTCTCTACTGACAACACAAAAATTAGCCGGGCGTGGTGGCTCACACCTGTAGTCCTAGCTACTAGGGAGGCTGAAACATGAGAATCACTTGAACCTGGGAGGTGGAGGTTGCAGTGAGCCGAGATTGTGTCACTGCATCCAGCCTGGGTAACAGAGTGGGACTCTGTCTCAAAAAATCAATCAATCAATAAAGTGTACATTTTGTTACAAATTAGTTCATGTTTATTATAGAAATCTTCAAAAATACACATAAGCAAAAAGAAGAAAATGTTAAATATGCATAATCCCACCTCATCTAGCAAACAAGTTTGTATAAACTGATTATCTATCCTACTGTAAATGTAGATTTGATAGCCTCAATAATTCTGGGCATTTTCATTTTTAAAAATATTTGCCAGTTTTGCAGCTGAAATGGTATCTCATTGCTATTTTGACTTAAATACTTCTTAGAATAATAAATTATTTCCTCATATGTTTATTGTTCATATGTATTTTTCGTTTGTGAATTATCCATGCCCTCTTAGACCTTTGTTTTTGTTTTCTCTGAGACAGGGTTTTACTCTGTCACCCAGGCTGGAGTGCAGTGGTGCAATCATAGCTCACTGCAGTCTTGACCTCCTGGGCCTGAGCAGTCCTCCCATTTCAGCCTCCGGAGTAGCTGGGACTATAGTCATGTACCACCATGCCCAGCATTTTAAAAGTTTTATTTACGTATTTATTTATTTTTGCAGAGACAGGGTCTTGCTATGCTGTCCAGGCTGGTCTCAAACTCCTGGCCTCACAGAGTTTTCCTGCCTTGGCCTCTGAAAATGCTGGGATTACAGGTGTCACCCACTGCACCTGGCTTAGACCATTTTTTATATCCTAAATGGATATAACAAACATCTTAGTTTGTTTTTCTCTTAAAAAGTTATAAATATTTAAAAGAACATATAAAAAGTACAGAAAATAATACAGCAGGTGCAGAGTTTCTATGTGTGTTTCAGAAAAGGGGGCCTGCTTTGGGGGTGGGGGGATAGGGACTATATTAACACAATTTGCTATGTGGCTAGAAAAATAAGTAAATTGTCTTTTTTTCCATACTGATGTGAAAAGTGTTTTTGTACATTAAGGATGTACAAAATATGTTTCATATGCTATGAAGCTTCAGCCTGGATATTTCTGATCAATTCATCAAGGTGACTACTAAGAACAGAACAAAAGGAAATTCATTTAAATAAAAATAAATATTTTTAAGCAAAGCATAGTGGCACATGCTTATAGTCCTAGCTACTTGGAAGGCTGAGGTGGCAGGATCCCTTGAGCCCATGAGTTCAAGGCCAACCTGGGCAAAAAAGCAAGACCTCATCTCTAAAAAGTAAAATAAATAAATTTAAAAAATTTTTATTTGAATATGAAAAATAATTTCTTGACCATGAAAAGAACCAATTCAGGACTAACTAATTTATCATTATGACGTCAGTCTCTGATCCACCATCTCCTGTCTAGAATTTACATTAAACTTCATGGGCCAGAAGACAGGGTTGTTCACCCTTTCTTCTAGTTTAGTTTCTTTCTAAGTTTATTTTCTTATATTCCACGAAGTACTAATTTCCAAAAGGTTTGGGTTACTTGGTTAATATTATTTAACTTTTGATCCTCCTCATCACAAGCAAAACAAGCTGAATCTTTGCAGAAGTTTTGAGTAAGGGCTGCTAAGTCTACTATTATTTGGTGGTTCTGCAAATGAATGTTATTTCTATTATGTAACAATTGGGGCAAGTGTTTTATTTATTAAAAAACAGAGCTGGGTGATGTGGCTCACACCTGTAATCCCATTGCTTTGGAAGGCCACGGCGGGTAGATTACTTGAGCTCAGGATTTTGAGGCCAGCCTGAGCAACATGGTGAAACTCCATCTCTACGGAAAGTACAAAAAATTAGCCAAGCATGGTGTGTGCACTTGTGGTATCAGCTACTTGGGAGGCTGATATGGGAGGATTGCTTGAGCTTGGGAGGCAGAGGTTGCAGTGAGCTGAGATTGCACCACTGCACTCCAATCTAGGCAACAGAGTGAGACCCCATCTCAAAAAGAAGAAAAGGGAGGGGAGGGGAGAGGAGGGGTAGGGAAAAGGGCTTACTGCTGAGTGTGGTAGTCATTAGGACTATATACAAATATTCAGCTGTTCTTCCAGACAGGTAGTGAGAATGTACTCTCCTGCCTCCTTGGGGTTAGGTGTGGACATGTGGACTTTCACTGGCCAATGAAACATGAGAAGTGACATTTTTCACTTCTGGACTGAAGTTAAAAAAAAACCACGTTATTTCTAAATATGCCCTTTATTGTATGTAAATTATATCTCAGTATAGACATATAGACACACACACACACACACACACTAAAGTTTACACATAAATTTTATACTCACATATATAAGCTTTATATACATATAAGCTTTATAGTAAACTGCATGTTTAAAGTCTACAATTTTTACATGTGTATACACCCATGAAATTCTCAATGCAGTTGAGACAGTGAACATATTTACAACCCCAGAAAGTTTTCTGATATGCTTTTGTAGTCCCTCCTCCAACACCATCTCATCTCCCACCTCTAAGCAGACACTGATCTGCTTTATGTCACTATGGATTGTTTGTATTTTCTAGTTTTATATAATTTTAATAATATAGTATGTACTATTTTTTAAGCAGGCTTCTTTCACTCAGCATGATAATTTTAAGATTCATCCATATGTTGTATACAGCAATCATTATTTTTATGGCTGAATAGTACATTTTACAGATATGCCATAGTTTATCCATTCACCTCTTGATGGACAGTGGAGCTGTTTCCAACTATTACAAATAAAGCTTTTATGAACATTTGTATGCAAGTGTTTCTATGGTTACATATTTAATTTCCTCTTGAGTAAATACTCAGGAGTGGAATGGGTGGATCATGCAGTCATTTATATGTTTAGCTTCTTAAGAAACTGCCTAATTGTTTTCCAAAGTGCTTCTAACATTTACATTATCACAAAAGGTCGCAAGAATGCAGTTCTCCACATTTTCATAATATTTGGTATATCAATCTTTTACATTTTGGCCATTCTAATAGGTGTGTAGTGTTATCTCGCTGTGGTTAATTTGCATTTTCTTAATTGCTAATAATGTTGAACACTTCTCCAGATGAGATATTTGCCTAATCTGAGATCACAAAGAGTTTCTCCTATGTTTTCTTCTAGAAATTGTATAGATTTACGTTTTTAAATTTAGGACTATGATCCATTTCGAGTTAATCTTTGCATTTAGGGTGAGCTATGGTTCTAAGTTCATTTTTTTTCCATGTGCTTATGCAATTTCTCCAGCACCATTTGTTGAGAAGGCTGTCCTTTCTCTACGTTATTACCTTTACACCTTGGTTAAAAATCAGTTGTCTACATATTTGCAGATTTATTTATGTACTTTTCATTCTGTTCTACTGAGCTATTTTTCTAACTTTATATTAATTTCATACTGTCTTTAATGCTGCATTATAATAATTCTTGAAATCAGGCTGTGTCATCCCAACTTTGTCTTTTTCAGGGGTGTTTGGCTATTCTAGGTTCTTTGCATCTCCATAGGAATTGCAGATTCAGCTTGTCAATTCTGCAAGAAAAAAAAAACCCTTCTGGGGGTAGGATTGTACAGAATCTATAGATCAATTTGAGGACAACTGTTATCTTCTGATCTATGAGCAAGGCATATCTCTCCATTTGTTTAGGTTTTCTTTCATTTCTCTCAGCAACATTGTGGTTTTAGTGTATAGGTATTTTGCAAATTTTATTAAGTTTATCTCAAAGTATTTCATTTTTGTATTTTTGTAACTGATATTTTAAAATTTCAATTTCCAATTATTTGTTGCTAGTATAGAAAAACGTAACTGACTTTTGTATTTTGTTCTATTCTAGAATCATACAAGTCTCAATGATTAGTTCTGATAGATTTATTTTTAGATTCTACCATATTTTCTACACAGACAATCATGTCATCTGCAAATAAAAAGTTTTATTTCTTCCTTTTCAATCCTGATGCCTTTTATTTCTCTTCCTTGCCCAATCATACTGGCTAAATCCACTTCAATGTTCAATGTTGAATTGAAGTGCTAAATGCAAACATTCCTGACTTGTTCATGGTGTTAGGGGGAAAGTATTTAGGCTTTCATCATTAAGTATGATGGTTGACATAGGTTTCTTAGATGCCTGTTTTCAGGTTGAAGAAGTTTCCTTTTGAGTTTCCTGAGAGTGTTGCTCAGGAATGAACATTTAACTTTGTTAAATGTTTTCTCAACACCTACTAAGATAATCATATAATTTTTTTAGGTTTCTTAATATGTTAAATTATATTGATTATCTCTGGAATGCAAGGTTTAACATTGGAAAGTTACCTCTCTTATTCCTCTCATTGTCATTTGTTTATTCGTTTTCCACTAATATGTCTAGCAACATTTTTTATCAATTTTATTGATTTTCTCAAAGTACTACATTTTGGTTTCATTGATTGCATCTATTGCTTTTCTATTTTCTTTTTTTGAGATGGAGTTTCACTCATCACCCAGGATGGAGTGCAAAGATGCAATCTTGGTTCACTGCAACCTCCGCCTCCCGGGTTCAAGCGATTCTCCTGCCTCAGCCTCCCATGTAGCTGGGATTACAGGTGCCTGCCACCACAACCAGCTAATTTTTGTACTTTTAGTAGAGACACTTTCACCATGTTGGCCAGGCTGGTCTCGAACTTCTTACCTCAGGTGATCTGTCCACCTCAGCCTCCCAAAGTGCTGGGATTACAGACATGAGCCACTGTGCCTGGCCTGTTTTTCTATTTACTATTTCATTAATTTTGACTTGATCTTATTTTTTGTTTTCTTCTACTTGCTTTGGATTTAATTTGCTCTGCATTTTTCAGTGCCTTAAGGTGGAAGCTGAGATGATTGATTTGAAAACTTTCTTTCACTGTAAGTATTTGGTGCTATAAATTTCCCACTAAAAACTGTCTTAGCAACATCTGAAAAATTCTGATTTGTTATGTTTTCCTTTTAAAAAAATTTTCAGCTGAATTTAAAATTTATGTTGTTTTTTATTTTTACCCATTCAAAGTCATTTTAATCATTTTTAAATTTATTCTACTTATATGTTACTTAGAAGTATATCATTTAGTTTCCAAATATTTGGAGACTTAGCTAAATTATATATATGTTATGAATATCTAATTTAGCTCCATTATGGTCAAAGAGCCATATTCGTGGCTTGAATCTTTTAGAATTTATTGAGACTTGTTTTATGACTAGAATATGATCTATTTTGGTGAATGTTCCATACACACTTGAGAAGAAAATGTATTTGACTGCTATTGGTGTTTGATAAGTGTCAATTAAGTCAAGTTGGTTGATAATATTATTTACATCTGCTTTATCTTTGCTGAATTTCTGCAAAGAGTATTGAAATCTCCAATTCAACTTGTGGATTTGTCTACCTGATGCTATCAATTTTTGTTTCATATATTTTGAAGCTCCTTCTCTAAGTGCATCATTTTGGTTATCATTATGAAATGAATTATCCACAGTGATATCCTTTGCTTTGAGATCTACTTAGTCGGAAACTAGTACAGATATTCCAGCTTTCTTATGGTACATCTTTTTCTCTTCTTTTACTTTGAACTTAGATCACTTGGTTAAGGTGGAGTCTGTCAGGTTTTTTAAATGAAAAGTTTCTATTGTTCTCTTTGTAATTAGTAAGTATCTATGGAGAGATACTTAAAAACTATCCTGTTTCTCTTTTTTGCTTAATTTAATTAATTAATTTATTTATTTATTTTTGAGACAGTCTTACTTTGTCACCCAGGCTGCAGTGCAATGGCTCAATCTATGCTCACTGCAACCTCTGCCTCCTTGGTTCAAATGATTCTCATGTCTCAGCCTCCCAAGTATCTGGGATTATAGGCATGTGCCACAATGTCCAGCTAATTTTTTTGTATTTTTAGCAGAGAGGGGTTACACCACGTTGGGCAGGCTGATCTCAGACTCCTGGCCTCAAGTGATCCACCTGCCTCGGCCTCCCAAAGTGCTGGGATTATCACGTGTGAGCCACCCTGCCTGCCCCTCCCCCACCCCCCTTTTTTTTTTAGAAGACCAGGTCTCACTATGTTGCCTAGGTTGGACTCAAACTCCTAGGCTGAAGTGATCCTCCCACCTCAGCCTCCTGAGTAGCTGGGACTACAGGTGCCTGCCACCACACCCTCATTATACTTTGCCTATGAATTTTAGCATTCTTGGTTAAAATGATGCTTGCCTGCAACATTTATTACTGTGGTCTTTGCCAAATGGTAACTTTTGTCTTCATCTTTCTATCTACATTTGTTAGTTGGAATTCTACTTCAAGGAAGAGTTGTCTATTCTCCTCCAATTATTTACTTATTCAATTCATATATTAATATGTACTCAAAGGTATTTATTTTATTCTATGATTTGTAATCCATTACTATTCTTATTTTTATTGGTCATATTTTCTCCAGATTTGGCTACTGGGAGCACCTTCACATTGGCTCATCTATGTTTTTCAATATACCCCTGGGATTTTTTAGTACTTTCATTTTCCAGAAGATGTTCTAGGCTTTTGCGATTTTTTTGCCCTAGCCGTGGAATAAGACATTTCTCTGAGAATCCCTAGTTTCCTTTCATAGAGAATGGAATTTTGAAACCAAGATCTCAATTCTAGGTGTGCTCATTGCTTCTGGGATGTCATCGCTTCTAGACTTAACAGTGAGAACTAAGAAATATATGTATGTTTGCACATACATATGCACACATCTACATTTATTTCTATGCTTATGTATTTGCCTATATGTTGGAAACCAACAGTCCACTCTGAAACCTTCACTGCCAATTGAACACTATCAAGTTCATTCTGTCCTCCCCTGTTTTTTTTCCCTCTTCTGAAAAGTGAGAAACCTGACTGTCGTTATCCATAATACATTTATTTATTTTTGTAGTCCTAGAATATCCATAAAGTAGTTTTAGAATTGTTCATCTGTTTCTCTGTGAAAAACAAATTTATTAATTAGAATGGAATTATTTGTGTTCCTTTTACTGTCAGCCTTACAGTAGCTGGTCAAAATACTCTTTCCCAGTTACTTAGGTTAGTTCTTTTCTTTCCTACCACCTTCAGTATTGTTATTTATATGTAATACAGCTAGGTTGATTTGTTATAATTTGTGTCTACTTGCGTTTCCTCCAACACTTGTGACTGATTTTAATTATATATTTAGTTTAAAAGTTAAGATACAATTCACATACCATAAAATTCACCATTTGAAAGTATACAATTCAGGCCAGGCATAGTGGCTCATGCCTGTAATCCCAGCACTTTGGGAGGCTGAGGCAGGCGGATCACCTGAGGTCAGGAGTTCTGGACCAGCCTGGCCAACATGGTGAAACCCCGTCTCTACTAAAAATACAAAAAAATTAGCCAGGCATGGTAGTGTATGCCTATAATCCCAGCCACTTGTGAGGCTGAGGCAGGAGAATCACATGAACCTGGGAGGCAGAGGTTGCAGTGAGCTGAGATCACACCATTGCACTCCAGCCTGGGCAACAAAAGAAAAAATTCCATCTCAAAAAATAAAATAAAATAAAGTATGCAATTCAGTGGTTATTAGTATGTTCACAAAGTTAGATAATCACTACCATTATCTAATTCCAGAGAATTTCATCCCTTAAAAAAAAAACTGATATGGTTTGAATCTGTGTCCCCACCCAAACCTCATGTTCAATTGTAATCCCCAGTGTTGGAGGTGGGGCCTGGTGGGAGGTGATTGGATCATGGGGGAAATTTCTAATGAATGATTTAGCACCATCTCCTTGATGCTGTCCTTGCAATACTAAGTGAGTTCTATTAGATCTAGTTGTTTAAAAGTGTGTACCACCTCCCTAGCCCTTGCTCCTGCTCCAGCCATGTGACTATCTGCTCCCTCTTTGCCTTCTGCCACGTCTGTAAGTTTCCTGAGGCCTCCCCAGAAGCCACCAGATGCCAGCATCATGCTTTCTGAATAGCCTGTGGAATCATCAGCCAATTATACGTCTTTTCTTTTTTTCTCTTTTTTTTTTTTTAAAGATGGGGTTTCACCATGATGGCCAGGCTGATCTTGAACTCCTGATCTCAGGTGATCCACCCACCTCGGCCTCCCAAAGTGCTAGGATTACAGGCGTGAGCCACCGCACCCGGCTGTACGTCTTTTCTAACTCCCTTGCTTAAAACCCTTCACTGGTTCCCACTGCACTTAGGATAATCAAAATTTCTTTATGTGTTCTGTATGGTTTGCCTTCAAACAATCTTATTGCCTATCTTTCTTACCCCCAACTTTATTCAGTACATTCTACATCCATCAGCCTCTGCTCACTTCCTCAAAGATGACCAGGGTCTCCACTTCCCATCCCAGGGCCTTTGCTCTAGACCTTCACTCTGCTCTGAACACTCTTTGCCAACACTTTGCATCCATTGTAGGATAGGTGGTTTCTAAGATGGCCCCACTCACCCCTACTTCCTGGTATTCACACCTTTGTAGAATCCCCACCCCTTGAGTATGGGTTGGATTTAGTGACTCACTTGTAGTAAACAGAATGCAGTGAAGATGATGGGTTACTAAAAGAAGGTGGCTCCCATGCAGGCTGCCCTCTCTCTCTCACTCTACTGGCTTGCTCTGAGTGAAGCACCTCCGGACTATTGTAAGCTGCTGAATGGACAGGCCCACATGACAAGGAACTGAGTTTTCTGGCCGACAGCCAGTGAGAACCCAGAGCCTGCCAATAGCCATGTGGGTGCAACTGGTGGCCCAGTCTCCTCCAGGACAGCCTTGGGCTGACTGGAGACCCAGCTAATACCTGGAATTTAACCTCATGAGAAAGAAACCCTGAGCCAGAGACACCCAGGGAAGCCATGCCGTGATCACTGACCCACAGAAACCATGAGATAATAAGTGCTTGTAATTTTAAGCTGCTACATTGTGGGATAAGTTGTTACGCAGCAATAGGTAACTAACACACATGGCTGGCTCACTCTTATCCTTCACCACTCAGCTCAAGCATCACCTCAACAGCCTTTCCTAACCACCCTACCTAAAGTAACTTTCTCCCTGTTACTTCTTCCCCAAGTTACTTCCTAATATGGGGCCCTGTTTTCTTTCTTTCATAGCACTTATTACCATCTTTAATTAATTCCTTTACTGTGTATTATCTGACATCCCACAACTGGAATGTAAATTCCTAAAGCATAGGGCAGTGGCCTGGCTAGTTCACTGCTCTATCCCCAATACCTAGAACAATACTTGGTCAGGTACTTGCTGAGTACCTGAAAGGGAGCAGTGTTTCTGAATTACTTGCTCCAGAAATTTCCTGGTGTTCAGAAGAGCCAGATCCTATGAACCAAGCATAATCTGTGCTTTGATAAGAACTTTGACAGCCAACAAGGCCTGGTTTTAGCACAAAGTCTGCTTTTATTTGTTGGATCAGGAAAGTAACTTGCCAGAGCCACAGAGCTCTGAATCCCAGCTCTGCCACTGGGGAGAGATAGGGGAGGAGATAAAAACCACGTACTGGTCCATGGATAATTGAAGTGAAAAAAACATGGGAACTTGGGCTTATTTAGAAGCCTCCTAGATATGAAAGGATCACATAGGGAGCAGCCTAACTATGTGTGAGGTGCATCATGGTAGAAGCACCCACACTACCTTGGTGCTTACTACCAACCCCTCACCCCAGGTGGCTTTGCAGATGCAAGTATTTGACCCTCTCCCAGGACACTGTGGGCTCTGCAGCAGATTTGGAAGAGCCTCGCAGATCCTGCTGCTTTGACAACTCAAGATGTAATGCCTAGCAGGGGCTATAAGATGTAGTACAGCTGTAGTAGATCACAAGATGACTAAAGTCACAGCACTAGTGCCCACTCACTCACATGTCCCCTCCTGTCCCAGATTTAATTCACAGCAACAGTGATAGTGAAGCATAATAAGAAGGTCATGTTCTTGACCAGGGCTCCCACAGTGCTTTGGGTTCATATCTCAGCTCTGCCACATTCCACCACGTTCTAGTGGTATGACCTTAAGTGGGATACCTCTTGTGCACTTCAAAAGCTCTCAGCCTCACTTCTTATTTTGGCCACTGATCTGGTGGCCAGTTCCATGCAAGCCTAGGTAGTATAGCATGACAGCATCTAAGCCACATGCTTCTCGAGTTCTGCTCTGGGGTTTCTCTGACATGCCTTGTGGTATGTCTATAGGACTCCACTCAGCTTTCACTCATGTGCAGATTGGAAGTATGGCACTTAACATGCTATGTAGCAAACTGACCAGTGGGGCAGGGGCTGATGAATAAATGTGTCTTCTGTCTTTTTCAGATGGATAATTCTCAGAAGACCCAGTGGGATCAAGCAACTAGACTTCCACAGTGCTGGTCAACTCAATACACATCCTTGTGTTGGTTTTCTTTCCTTTCCATTTACTCCCTCCATCCCTCGCTCTTGCCCCCGAGATCATTTTCCCAATTAAACTACTCACCCAGAAGCCTTTGTCTTGGGCTTTGCTTTCAGTGAAACGCATTATTTTATCTCTCTGTATCTCAGTCACCACCTGTAATACTGGAAATATTTGCATCTCTTTCACAAGGTTGCTGCAAGTGTCAAGTAATAATCCATGGAAAGCTTGTAGGGGACTGATCAGTTCACAGCAAGCATTGTATGAATTCCACTTAAAGCCATTGTTTGTCATATTATATCATAATATATTTTTATCACAATATAGAATATCCTTACTCTATTACTCCAGCTTTCAGCTGGACATTTATGTTTTCAATTATTCTACTAGAAGCAAATAAAAGAGAGAAGAAACAAAAGATGCCACATAGATAATTGTTACTGATGATGCCAATGACAAAAAATGTTGGGGACACTTTTTTCTTCAAATTTAATACAAACAGATTTAATTCAAACAATTTAAAGATCATATGTGCATGCTTCTCTGAGATGACTCGTGTGGGGGAAGATCCTCAATTGGGGTATAATGCTGACGTTTGGAATTATTTTAAGGTGTAGGTTTGTTTGCCAGCTCTTTGTAAGTTGAATGACCCCATCCACACTAGGCCTACTCTTTGCTCAGCTACCACAGGTGGTTTATGGTGTCTCAAACTGGATAGCCATGGAGCACTACCTCAAAGACTTCCCCAGGTGTGAACAAAATTCTGAATGTCAGAATCACCATTGCCATTTCATTCTGCTTCATAGGCCATATCAAACACAGCACTCCATTCCACAGAGCTTTCCTTGGAAATGTCTCCCACACGTAACCTCACCTTTCCATTCACCTTTTACTTTGTCACACTTTAGCATGTCTCCACACCATTTCCTTGGAATTCCTTTCCTTTGCTCTCCATTTGTCTGTATCAGAACCATTCTTAAATTTGCAGCTTTTTTTTTCTTTCTCCCTCTCTTCTCCCTGAAGCTACTCAGGTCCCTCTCTTGCTGCTTCTCATGCCTCTGGCATCTCAGATAATGATATTACCTACTAGGAGACAACAACTTCTGAAGGAATATACTCTTCTTCCTTTAAGACTAGCCAAAAGCCAGAGTTATCCATTGAGTCACCAGCAGCTGCCTCAGCCAGTGCTAACAATTCTTGTTCTGAATCCCCATCCTAGTTAGGACAAGTAACTCAGAATATTATACATGATCACAGAGATGGCTGGTTTAGTGGAGGATTTAGAATGCCTAAACTGTGCTCGCTTCGGCAGCACATATACTAAAATTGGAACGATACAGAGAAGATTAGCATGGCCCCTGCGCAAGGATGACACGCAAATTCGTGAAGCGTTCCATAAAAAAAAAAAATAGAATGCCTAAACTAGAAATAATCACTGGTGATAAAAATAATGAATAACAGACACTAACAATTACACAGGGCTGCCAGGTATCATGAATTTGCTCAGTGAGTACTCACAGAGCTCATACCTCAGAACCACTTACATGTCCTTAAACATTTACTTTACCAATTGTGTGTATGTTGGCTATTCCTTGCACTATGCTTGTTCCAGATTGCTGTGTGGAGAAAATTTGAAGTCTGTGACGTAGGGAGGTGGAGCTGATGCAGGGACTAGCAGTCCCCTCAAAGTGAGAAAATGAAGCTCAGAATATATGTAAAGACAAAGGGGGCTACAGTTTGCCAGACAGAGTACCAGAGAGGAGAATTTCACAGAGACACTACTCCAGAAATTTTCAAAGGGTTATCCTAAAGTATTTAGCTGAGTATTGATCAGCACATGCATATGAAGGAACTGCCCAAGGCCAGGTAAGGAACCACTTGAAAGGCTTACAGGTAACAGTGACAGTGACTGGCATTCATACAGGGCTGGGAGTAGTCCCTCTTACCTCCAGCCAGACTGAAAAAGTTTGTGATTTACAGAGCATTGGCTCACATACAGTGAAGGATGTTGTCTCAATAGGGGAATAATTAGGTACGAACTGAGCACTGGTCCAGTTCCACCTAACAAATCAGGATAGCAAGGTCCAAAGTATTAAACCATTGCCAAGTAACTTAGCTGCATGCCAGAACAAAGCTCAAGAATATTTATAGAAATCAAAAATATCAGCTAACGCCCTTTTCAGCCTTAGCCCACCTGTACCCAGGTGAATAAAACAAAAAAACAACAAAAAAAGAAAGAAATCAAAGAAGGTGGATATTTAAAATGTCTGGCATCCAATCAAAGATTGCCAGAAATGGAGAGAAGCAGGAAAATATGTCTCATATAAGGATTTTAAGAACTCAATCAGAAATGAATCAGAACTGACACAACTGGTAGAATCAGCAGTCAATAACATTACAACAGTATAACTGCTTTCTATATGTTCAAAGTTAACTAGAGACATGAAGATATAAAACCACCCAAATTGAATTTATAAAGATGAAAACTATAATATCTGAGATTAAAAATATACCAGATGCTATTAAATGCAGATTAGATATTGCCAGAAAAAAAAGATTAGTGAACTGAAAACCTAGCAATAAAAACTATCCACTGGAATACAGAGGGAAAAGTAAATTTATTTAAGAGAAAAGAAAAGAAAAAGAGCTTTAGTAAGCTGTGGGACAACTTCAAGCCTAATGTACATATAATTGGCATCCCCAAAGGAGGTGAGAAAGAAACTAGAAAGCTTAAAAAATTTGAAGATACAATGGCCAAAATTTTCTTAGATTTGATGAAAACTATAAATCCACAGATCCGAGATGCTCAGTAACCCCCAAAATGAAATATGATAAAACTACAGTAGGACACATCATAATCAAATTGCTCAAAAAATATTGATAAAGAAAACATTTTAAAAGCAGCTACAGGGAAAAGACACATTACAGAGAAACTATTTACAAGAATAACAACAGATTTCTTATTGAAAATAAGATGAGATGACAATGTTTTAAAAAATCTTTAAAGAACTATAAGGAAAGAATTGCCAACCTAGAATTCTTTACCCAGCAAAAGTATTTTTCAAACATAAATGACTTAGAGATAGAAAACAGATTCGTGTGACAGGATCTACAGGGAGGGGAGGATAGGCTGTGACTGTCAATCAGTATACAATTCGGGGGGGATAAATATCCTGGAATTAGATAGTGATGATAGTTGTGCAGCCTTGTGAACAAACTAAAAGCACTGAATTATACACTTTATAAATGGTAAATTTTATAATATGTGAATTATATTTCAATTTTTAAAAACTAAAAAAAAATAAAGACGTTTCCAGACATATAAAAGATATAAGAATTTATCATGAACCAACCTGCATTGCAAGAAATGTTAAAGAAAATACTTCAAGTGGAGGAAAATAATACCAGATAGAAATATAGATCTATGCAAAGGAAGGGAGTACATTAGAGACATTATATAGTAAATATATAACTTTTTAATTATAATTTAGATTTCTTTAAAAGACAACTTTTTAAATGAAAATAATGTAATAATAAAATTGCATTATGGGATTTATGCCATGTATATTAGTAAAATGTATGACAACAATAGCATAGAGCAAGAAGTGACATCACTGCATATTCTACAGATATTAAAAAATAGTAAGGGAAGACTATAAACATCTTTATGCCAATAAAGTCAACAACTTAGAAGAAATAGTCAAATTCCTTGAGTGACACAAACTGTCAAAGTTTACTCAAGAAGAAACAAATGATGCAAACCTCTATTTTAAAAATTGAATTTGGGCCAGGTGTGGCTCACACCTATAATCCCAGCACTTTACAAGGCTGAGGTGGGATGATCACTTGAGCTTAGGAGTTAAAGATCAGCCTGGGCAGCATATTAAGAGCCCTGTCTCTACAAAAAAAAAAAATACAGAAAAAAATATTAGCTGGGTGCGGTGGCATCCACCTGCAGTCCCAGCTACTTGGGAGACTGAGGTGGAAGGATCAGTTAAGCCCAGGAGGTCAAAACTGCAATGAGTTGAGATTGCACCACTGCACTCTAGCCTGGGCAACAGAGTGAGACTCTGTCTCAAAAATAATAATAGCTAATTATTAAAAATGAAATTTATAGTGAAAAGCCTTCCCAAAATGAAGACTCCAGGCCCAGATAACTTCACTGGTGAATTCTACCAACTATATAAGAAATAAATAATTTGGGGATTATACAAACACATCCCTGATAACAAAACCAGAAAAAGACTTTACAGGAGAGGAAAACTACAGAACAATATCCTTTGTGAACATACACACAAAAATTCTAAACAAAATCTTAGCAAATCAAATCCAGCAATAAATAAAAAGGGTAATATTGAGAGGCTGAGGCTCTCTTCAGGCCAGGAGTCTGCCAGCTTGGGAAACATAGCAAGACCTGGTCTTTATAAAGAATAAAAAATAAGCTGGGCATGGGGGTATGCGCCTGTAGTCCCAGCTACTTGGGAGTTTGAGGCAGGAGTATTGCTTGAGCCCAAGAGTTCAAAGTGGCTATTATCATGCCACTGCACTCCGGTCTGGAGTGAGACTCTTAAAAAAAAAAAAAAAAGGTAATGCATTGTTAGCAAATGGGGTTTATGCCAGGGATGCAGGTTGATGTAATATTTGAAAATTAGTCAATGTCATTTGTCATATTAACAAACTAATAAAGAAAAAACATATGATCATCTCAATAGATGCAGGAGAAGCATTTGTGATAAAAACTCTCAGCAAAGGAGATATAGGAGGGAATTTCCGCAAACAGCTAAAGGGCATCCAGAAAACCTACAGTTACCATCACACTTAATGGTAAAAGACTGCTTTCCACTCTATTCCTCACTGTGCTAGTGGTTCTAGCCAGTGCAATAAGCAAGTAAAAGAAATGAATGGCATCCAGATTGGTCAGGAAAAAGTAAAATTGTCTTTGTTTGAGATGTTCCCTAGTCCACATAGGGAATCCAATTCTATTGTGGGTTTAGAAAAAGTAAGCTTAGTTAGGTTGTAAGATGCAAGATCAATATTTTAAAAAATCTTATATATCCTGCAGTAAACAAAGGCAAATTGCAATAAAAGCTACCATTTACAATAATATTTTTAAAAGTCAAATAGAGATAAATCTGACAAAAGATATGAAAGACCAGTATACTGAATACTATCAAACATTACTGAGATCAATTTTTAAAATTTAAAAATAGGAAGATATACTGTGTTGATGGGTCAGAAAACTCAATATTGTTAAGATATTGTTTCTCCTAAAATTGGTTTACAGGTTTAATGAAATCTTAACTATAATCTCAGCAAGCTTTTTAAAAATTGACAAACTGAATCTAAAATTCATATGGAAATACAAAGGACCTGAAATAGTTAAAACATTTGAAAAAGTAGGACAAAGTTGGAAAACTAACACTATCTTATTTCAAAAATTATTATAAAACTATAGTAATCAGGACAGTGTAGTACTGGCACAAAATCAGTAAAAGTAGATTAGTAAGAATAGAGATACTAGCAATAAACCCAGGCATACATGGACAATTGATTTTTTACAAAGGTACAAGCAATTTAGTGGAGAAAGGATAGTCTTGTCATCGAATGGTTCTAGAGCAATTGGAGATATCCACATGCAAAAACAAAACAAAACAACTTCAATCCATACCTGTACCATATATAAAAATTTACTCAAAATAGATCTAAAACTGTAAAATTTTCCAGAAAAAAAACAAAGTAAATAATCTTTGTGATCTTGGTTTATATAAATATTTCTTAGGTATATTATCAAAACTGCATTTCATTAAAAAACAAATTAATAAATTGGACTTAAAATTAAACACTTCTACTCTTTGGAAGACACTGTTGAGAGAATGAAAAGAGAAGCCACAGACTGAGAGAAAATATTTTAAAATCATGTATCTGGGTCAGGCACACTGGCTTATGCCTGTAATCCAGCACTTTGGGAGACTGAGGTGGGTGAATAACTTGAGGTCAGGAGTTCGAGACCAGCCTGGCCAACGTGGCGAAATTCCATCTCTACTAAAAATACAAAAATTAGCCAGGTGTAGTGGTGCACTCTTGCAGTCCCAGCTACTTGAGAGGCTGAAGCATGAGAATCACTTGAACCTGGGACATGGAGGTTGCGGAAGTTGCAGTGAGCCGAGATCTACACTACACTCCAGGATGGGCGACAGAGCAAGACTCCGTCTCAAAAATAAATAAATAAAAAGTTGTGGATCCAGAATGTATAAAAGCTTTCAAAACTCAGTAATAAGCAAACTCACAACCCATGCAAAAGTTAGAAAAATATTTTAATAGACCCTTAGTTAAAGAAGATAGATGGTTAGCAAATAAACATATAATAAGGTTTTCAACATCATTACCCATTAGGAAAATACAAATTAAAACCATAAAGAGATATGATTACATACTCACTAGAATGGCTAAGATAAAAAATTCACCATTCTTTGTGTTGGAACTCTCACACACTGCTGGTGGAAATATAAAATGGATGTCCACTTTGGAAAAACCATTTGACAGGTTAAAAAAAAAAGTTAAACATATCCCTACTGTGAGACCCAGCCATTCCCCTCCTAGGTATTTTCCAGAGAGAAAATAAAGCATATATCCAAACAAACACTTGCATATGAATGTGCATAGCAGCTTTATTTGTGATAGCCATTGTCAAGTTTGAGCCCCAACTGAGGCCCAAGAAGAGTGGGTGGAAGTGGAGGGGCAGGAAGCTGGAAGAACACTTGAGAGACATCAGGTAGACGGGACATGGCTTTATTTAACCCTTCTCTCACAGTGTCAGTGCTGCATTTGTACACCTCACAGACAACAGTGGCTCAGAGCCAGGTGATCAGCTTTCCCATGTTATGGCTACATAGCTGTGATTACATAATGCATGAAATTGTGCGCCTGTGCTCCAGTCCCACTGAGTTATGCAGAATGTTTGCCTGTGCCTATGCCTGCCTGGCTGCAGTGCAGCCATATTCCTTACAGCCATGTATTCACTTATTTAAAATTCCCAACCATTCTATAAGTAGGTACCCTCCGTATCCTTATTTTCCAGAATATTGTTAGGAAGTGGGGTCACTGGCTGGAGAAGGGAAGCCACATATGTTGTGTTAACATATTTGAAGTTTCCTTATGGAAAAGGGATTAAACTTGTTTTATATAACAATCAGGTAACAAGTATTTATCTAATATGAAAGGTAAACAAAGCACAGTGGGTGAAGATGCAGGTAGGGAAATCTGTTTCAATTCAGTGTAGAAGTAGTAATTAGTGTTCTGTTCTTGTCTGTCAGGATGCCTTCACCTCTCCAGCTTCTTCTATAAGCAACCTGGTACTTGGTTATAGGAATGAGCAAGGGGCTGGGAGCGGGTGGCTCACATCTGTAATCCTGGCACTTTGGGAGGCAGAGGCAGGTGGATTATATAAGGTCAGGAGTTCGAGACCAGCCTGGCCAACTTGGTAAAACCGGTCTCTATTAAAAATACAAAAATTAGCTGGGTATGGTGGCGCATACCTGTAATCCCAGCTATTTGGGAGTTTGAGGCATGAGGATCACTTGAATCTGGGAGGCAGAGGCTGCAGTGAGCCAAGATCACACCATTGCACTCTAGCCTGGGTGACAGAGTGAGACTCTGTCTCAAAAAAAAAAAAAAAAAGGAATGGACAAGGTCCAGGTCGAGTGAATAATATTCCATCCATCTGGCCACAGTGACTGGTCCAGCGATGGCCATATGGCCACAGCCAGGACAGTCAGAATCCTTAGCCAAATATTTTCTAACTGAACTAGTCTTTTCTTTCGGTTGCTGAAATTTTTAGCTATGGGCCCAGAACAGTTTGAGGGCATGCTCCCTGCTGCACAGGGAAAGTTATCTGCAGAAGGCTTTCAGCACAAGTGTTCATAGCATGAATTAGTTATGAAGTGATTGATCGATTAGAGAACATGATCTGTGTGATATTCCAACTGCTATTATTATAACCTCATCCCAAACTAGCAAGTAGAGTAGGAAAAACATAGTTGGAAGCAACACCAGCTGCAATGTCTGAGTGACTTCATGTTTCATTTATCAAAGCACTGGGTGATAAAGTTGACAAGAATGTGTACAAGTTGTTCTAATGATAAGGGTGGCGGAAATAGTAAAAGAATGGCCATCATTCTTGAGAAAGAGCTATATATAACGCAGAAATGAAAGATAATTAAAAGCCTAGAAAGCCTTAGATTCAGACTAAGTTAATATTAAATGGTGAGAGGTGTTGGAATAATAAAATATAGATCATTAAATAATAAACTTCTCTATGAGAAAAGGAAGAATCCTATAGAAGACTAAAGAGGTCAGGGAAGGGCCTTATTTAAATTGAAATCTATTAAATTACCCATATGAAATGATTTTTTTAAGGTCAAAACTGTCAAATAATAGCAGTTTCATATAATTTTTTCTAATATATAGGCTCTGTATTTTGTTATGTCAAATGAGAAGCAAGATGGTTTCTGAGGTATTGAATGACTAATTACAAAGTTTCTGTTTAATATCCCAGGAAAGTTTTTTTTTTTTTTGAGGCAGGTCTCACCCTGTTACCTAGGCTGGAGTGCGGTGGTGCAATCATAGCTCACTGTAACCTCAAACTACTGTGCTTAAGTGATCCTCCTGCCTTGGTCCCCCAAAATGCTGGGATTAAGGTGTGAGCTACCACGTCCAGCCCACAGGCTGGGTGTGGTGGCTCACGCCTGTAATCCCAGAACTTTGGGAGGTCGAGGCGGGTGGATCACCTGAGGTTGGGAGTTCCAGACCAGCCTGACCAACATGGAGAAACCCTGTCGCTACTAAAAATACAAAAAAATTAGGTGTGGTGGCCCATGCCTATAATCCCAGCTACTCAGGAGGCTGAGGCAGGAGAAACGCTTGAACTTGGGAGGCAGAGGTTGTGGTGAGCCAAGATCACACCATTGCACTCCAGCCTGGGCAATAAGAGCAAAACGCCATCTCAAAAAACAAAACAAAGCAAAACGAAAAAAACTACATAGTGGGATTTAGGAATGCTTCAGGAAGAAGTATTTACAATGGGTATTGAAGGCTGCTTGAATTAATGATGGAGATGGAGTTGAAAAATATTCCAGATCAAGGACAGCGTAAGAGAGTGCATGAAGAATAGAATAGAATAGAATAAAATGGCTATAGTATTCTACCAAATATGTAAGAAAGGAAAAACAAAGTGCATATTATTTACTTGTATAAATTTTTAAAATTTCTGAATACTCACAAAAAAACTCTTATCAGTGGTTGACTGTTTGAAATGGTATGGCTTCCAGGTGGATAAGGAGAGAGGTCGGGGGAAGATTTGCTACTGGAACTAGAGGGGTCCAAGAGAAGACTGAGTGGACAGCAGGACCAGGGTCTTGTTAGATCAGCAGAACCTCGAATGCTTTTTATGAGGTTATAGTTCAGCTTCTTGGTAATGAAGAGCCACTGTGAACTTTAAACACAAGATGGACATGATAAAATCTTTATGGAAGGCTTCAGAATTTGTTCTGGAACACTGAAGTGCAAGAAATGTTACATTCCTTTATGTTCCAAAATCAAATCATATTTGCTTCAGCCCCCATTCACCAGAGTTGGCAAAAAATCCCAGTCTCACTGGACATGGCAGTGGGGAGGAGCCATTCTTCCCAACCCCTCAACTCAGAATCATGTGAGTTTTGAGAGCTTATGGGTGTCCTAAAGAGGAATCTTTCAGCCTGTGATCTGAACTTTGCTGTTTCTTCCTACCCTAGGATCAGGGCCAGCTACATAATTTGCAGGGCTCAGTGCACAATGAAAACACAGAGCCTCTTGTTCAAAAATTACTAAGAATTTCAAAAGGGCAACAACCAAGCATTAAACCAAACATAGGGCCTTTTGGAGTACAGGGCCCTGCATGGCAGCACAGATCATAGGACCACGAAGCTGGCCCTGGCTTGAAGGCAGGTAACCTAGGGTGGGACACACTCCTTTGCCAAACTGAGGTCTAGGAATCTCAGCCATATTTTCCCCAAACCTGGTGCTCATTCTGTAGGCCCTGAACTGTTACTTCGTCACCACCAGCTGTGATTCTGCCACCTCCAGAGCACTGGTGCCCAGCTTCCTCAGGCCCTCCTCAATTTTTTTAATCGTCTAAGGCTGGGTTTCCCTGGAAGGAGAACCTGAAACAAGGACTTAAGTGCAATAGTTTATTTGAGAAGTTGACCCAGAAGAGAGAGTAGGAGATAGGGGCAGCAGATGAGGGAAAGAGCACAAGGCAATGCATAGATGTATAAGTGAGCTCGACACTGCTGACCATGCTACCAGCGATTACTGCTGGAGTCAGAGGTAAGGCCAAGAGGGTTTGAAGTGTTGAAAGTGCTGTGCAAGAGGTATCCCTTGGCTGGGCGTGGTGGCACACGCCTGTAATCCAAGCACTTTGGAGGCCAAGGCGGGTGGATCACCTGAGGTCGGGAGTTCAAGACCAACCTGATCAACATGATGAAACCCTGTCTTTAAAAAAAAAAAAAAAAAAAAAAAAAAGAGGTATCCCTTACAATGCTTCCCAGACTTCAGTGTGCATCAATCACATACAGATCTTGTTAAAATGCAGATTCTGATTCAGTAGATCTGGGGTGGCACCTGAGATACCGCATTTCTACAAACCCAGGTGCTGCTGGTGCTGATCGTCTGCAGATCACATTTTGGGCAGCAGGGCATGACACCATTCCCTAGATGCACCTCAGCCACAACCCTCAGCCTTTCCTCTTGTCTTTCCCAGGGCTCAGACTTGGTACCCAACCTATTAGCATTCAAAGCCTTGGCTGCGAAGGATGGGGAAGGAGGCAGAGCTCCCTTTCTGCCTACAAACTAGAAGACACATGGCACTTAATTTCCTCATCAGGTTACCTGGACAGGTCTGTTTTGTAAAGATAATACAGGTGGCACTATGGGGCGTGAAAAAGAACCACACAGAGAGAGAGACAGCTATAATCAGACAAGTTGATAAAGGCTGAATTGGGGCCCTTTTGGGGATTGGAATGGAAGCAACCAGAGAGACTTTCCAGGGGTTGATTCAGCCCATGTTAGCAGGAAAGTGAGAAGGAAGGAACAAAGTTCCAGAGTTTTGCCCCTGGATGTGCCTGGAATGATGAGGGCGCTATTAACAGAGACAGGTGGAGAGCAGCAACAGCTTGTGGGAGGAAAGGAATTCAGTTTTAGCCATGCTAGGTTTCAGGAGCTGTACATCCTTACATCCAAGACAAGTCCTAGGCGTCTATCTAGGGAAGAAGAAATCAAATCAAATGGTAAAAGAAATATAATCATGGGCATCCAGTGAGTTCAGATGTGAAATACAAAGTTTTTTAGAAATAAGAATGTGAATGCCTATAATCCCAGCACTTTGGGAGGCCGAGGTGGGTGGATCACTTGAGGTCAGGAGTTCAAGACCAGCCTGACCAACGTAGTGAAACCCTGTCTCTATAAAAAAAAAAAAAAAAAAGAATGTGAGGACAAATGTTCACTGAGTGGAAGAATCTAAAATAATGTAGTGTGGAGAGAGCTGTTTTGGTGGCATAGGGTAATGCTACTCAGAAGTCTAGGAGAAATAAAAAGAAAACCTTTGCTTATAAGCAGGTATGTAGCATTTTCTTTTATAATAAACCGTGAAAAATCTTTCAGAAAATCTTTGTGCAAAGCTTCCAAGAAAGCCGATCTGGTCCTTGCCATTGTCTGCTTTGTTGTTAAATATAGAATCTGAGGCTCTGGACTTGCTCATCTGGTATCTTTTATGAGCACTGCTTGTACATAAAATATTCTTCTGTGCCCCATTTAATGTGGTCACATAAATATATTTAGGTATGCAAGGTTTTTTTCCCTTTTTTTAAACTGGGCTTTTTTTAAACTGACAATTTTATGAGGGAAAAAATTCATACCTATAAAACAACTGCTACAGCTTTTTGGTTGTTTCTCCAATCCTTATCAGTGTAAACACACAGAATGTACATCTTCACTTTGAGATTGGCTGTGAATCATTGGTGTGCAGATTGTTTAATGACCACATATTCCTCCCATTTCTGTTCTTATCCCCCTTTGTAATGTGACCTAGAGGTGAAGTTGATTGCATCTCCTCTTGATCTCTGCTGACCTTATGAACGGCTTTGCCCAGCAGATTGTAGTTTCTGCTCTTGCCCTCCTGCAATACTGCCATTGTCATGTGAAGGAGCTTGGAATAGCCTCCTTGCTATGACAGACCATGTGGAGACAGAAAGGCCCACTTTCAAACACCAGACATGTGAGCAAGGCCTTTTTATACCATCCAACCTGAGTTGAGCTACCAGATGATCATAGTCACAACAGTAAACCCAGAACAGGCCAACCAAAAAACCGTTTAGCTGAGCCCAGCCCAAATTGCTCACTCACAGAATTGTGGACAAATGAAATGGTGCTTGCTTTAAGTCACTAACTTTTAGATAGTTTGTACATAATAATAGATAACTGATAGAATTTGGTATCTGATATTTGCTTCTGATTTGGAATCAGCATTATTTTTATATAATTTTTCATATATTGAATAAGGTGTAAGATAATTTTAAAAGGCTATACCCAGTTCTATTATGTTATCTTACCATACTTTACTTAAACTTTTCCCAATATTTGGACATTTGGTTTACATAAAGTTTTTCATTTTTATGGATATTGTTCTAAAATATTTGTATAAATGGTTTCTAAATTCTTTCCTGTTGTTTTCTTAGAAAAATTTCTTACCAAAAGTGGTAAGTAGAGGAAAGAATGTCAAGTGTTAACTCTCTTTACATATTGCTTGACTGCTTTCCAAAAGATTGTTATCAATTTATAGGGCAGCCAGCTGTGTACCTGTCTCCCTGTGCCCACTTGGCAACTTTTTTTAATTTAGCAATTTTATGATCTGAATGTTTGTGTGCCCCCCAAATCTGTATGTTGAAATCCTAATCCCCAAGATGATGGTATAGGAGGTGGAGGCCTTTGAGAGATGATTAGGTTATGAGGTTAGATCCTTGTGAATGGGATTAGTGCCCTGATGAAAGTGGCCAGAGAGACACCCCTTGCTACTTCTGCTGCAGTTATAGTGAGAAGATGGCCATCCATGAGAAACAGGCCCCCACCAGACACGGACTCTGCCAGTGCCTTGATCTTGGACTTCACAGCCACCAGAACTATGAGAAATAAATTCGTATTGTTTATAATCCACCCAGTTTATTGCATTTTGTTATAGCAGCCCAAACAGACTAAAACAAAGTATAACATATATGTGGCAGAGTATATAAATATTAACTTTATGGCTTGATTAATATCTACAGATAGACAGAGATGGACAGATAGATAGATAAATATACAGGCTCTGTGTAATCATCACCCATATGAAGACTCAAAACATTTCCAGCTCTCCAGAAGTTTATCTTGTGCCCCTTCCTAGTCAATACCGCCTGCAGAAGTAACCACATTCTGCAGAATTAATCTATGATGACTTCCACAATCATAGATTAGTTTTGCCTAATCTTGAACTTCATATAAATGGAACCATACTCTTGTGTACTCTTGCATGCCTGCCTTCTTTTGTTCATTACTATATCTGTGAAATTCATCCATCTGGTTGTTGCATATGGCAGTGGGTCATTCTTTTCATTGCTGAGTATTATTCCACTGAGTATGCCATATCTTCTTTACACATTCTTCATTTGATGGGCATATGTGTAGTTTTTCTTTTGATGTTATTAAGCAATGATTAAAAAAATTTTTTCAATTATTTTAACAGCTCAATAGATGTGTATTGGTGCCTTAGAGGTGATTCATTGATAATATCCTCAATTACTGTTGTAGTGTAGCAGAGGAGGGACCAGGGACTAGTTTGAATGAGTGGGCAAGGAGCAGAAAAAGACTCTGTAAGTCATGCTGAGGAACTTGGGCTTTGCAGCATGAACAGAGGGGAGTCACTGAGGGATTTGAAGCAAGGGAGAGAATTTATCAAATTTGCATTTTAAGGAAATAACTCTAGCAGTGGGAAGGAGAACAGATGAGAAAAAGACTGAAGGAGGAAGATTCCTAGGCAGAAGGCTAGGCAATAGCACAGGTGAGAGATAAGCTGGCATGAAGTAATATAGCAGCAACAGAACTAGTGTCTGACGGGATTTGGGGGATGAGAAGGCCGGAGGAAGTAACTAAGGGTTTCTGCTGGGTAACTAGGGTGGTGATAGAGGCATGGACTAACATAAGAAGTAAAGTTGGGGAGCAGGAAAAGACAATACACTGAGAAAGATACCAAGGTTTTCTTGGATATGTTGAATTTAAGATATATGTGGCATGTCCAGGTCAAGCTACGTAACAGCTGGATATGTAGCCCTGGAACTCGGGAAAGTGGTCCTGTTAGAGATTTCAACAGCACGTGGTAGAAAAGCCTGGAAGGCTGATGAAGTTAGTTAGAAAATCACTGAGGGAAAGAAGGCAGGCAGTAAAAAGGGAAGCCAACGAAGGAGGTAACAGGAAAGATGTGGGTCTTAGAAGTTCAGGTGAGAAAAATTTAAAAAGGGAATACCTACAGAGTGGGAGCCAGATTGCAGTGAGTTGAGGAAATGGAACGGAGTCATTAATTTGCCTTTTAAGAAATTGAGCTGCAGATAAGAAGAAAAATGATGGTGTCATGGCCAAGATCAATGTCTTCTTCTTCTTTCTTTCTTTCTTTTTCTTTCCCAGGGTCTCATTGTGTTCTCCAGGCTGGAGTGCCGTGGCGCAATCAAAGCTCACTGCAGCCTCAACCTCCTGGGCTCGGTTGATCCTCCCATCTCCCACCTCAGACTCCCAAGTAGCCGGACTACAGGAACACTGCACAATATCAGCTAATTTTTTACTTTTTGTAGAGATGGGGGTCCCACTATGCTGCCCAGGCTGTAAGATCAACTTTTTAATTTATTTTTTAAATGATAGAGATATGAACATGTACATAGGATATCGAGAATAAGAGATTGAACAAGTATGGGAGGGAGACAATAATTGATGGAATGAGATCCTGGAGTCGAGAGCAAGGGGTGGAGATTATGCACAGAGATAGAGGGATTGAATAGGTAAAAGGCCATTTTATCCTCTGAGACAGAAGGAAACCCCCCAAAAGAAAATGCAAATCATCACTTTGTGAAAATACTACTCCACTCAGCAGTGTGGTTTGCCCCAGCAGCTTTCAGCAACTTGGGTATAGGGGATTGTTTGGTTCTGCTACTGTTGACCACTGAGATAGTTTCTAGTTTTTCAATATTTTAAGTAATGGAAAAAACTTACTTTTCATCTCTTCCTTTCTTTCTTTCTTACAAAATGTAACATTACTTTCTTGTCTGTGAGGAACAAATAACAGGACTGAATAAAAAAAGAAAAAAAAATTGTAACATTACTAATACAGTTGGACACCTGATCACATTTCTTTCTTCTACTTTGAGGTAATCACTATTCTGAAGTAGCAATGGTGTTCTCATACAGCTAATGTTATATTTTCACTAACCATGTAGTACCCATAATATAAAGCATTGTTTTATATGCTTTAAAGCTTTTTAAAAAATTGATATTCTACTATATTATTCTGCAACTTGCCTCCTTTATTCATTATCATATTTTTGACATTTATCCATATTAACTCATGAGGAAAAAATGAGATCCGGTGTATTTTAGCTGCTCTGTGTTTTTACTGTCAAAAAATACCACAGTTTATTTATCCATTCTCCAACTTTGTTTCCAGTGTTTCATTCTTATAAAAATGAACATGTGCAAAGCTTCCTTTGTGAAGATGATTTTCACATTAAAAGAATGTGTATCTTTTTTTAGATAGTATTTTATAAACATCAATAAAATCAAGTTGCTCAACAGTGTTGCTGAAATCTCTTGTGTCTTTACTAACTTTTGTCTGTTCTACCAATTACTGAGAGAAGGGTATTAAATTGCTCAAGCATGGTTGTGGGTTTGTCTGTTTTTCCCTTTAGTTCTCTAGGTTTTGCTTTATATACTTGAAACTTTATTACTATATGTATACACATGTGGAAGATTATGTTTTATTGATGAATTGACTCTTTTATCATTAAAATGTCCCTCTTTTTTTTAGCTTTAAACTCACCACTACACTCAGAATATGTCTGTTTATTTATTTATTTATTTTGAGACAGAGTCTCACTCTGTTTGTTGCCCAGGCTGGAATGCAGTGGCGTGATCTCGGTTCACTGCAATCTCCGCCTCTGGGGATTCTCCTGCCTCAGCCTCCCGAGTAGCTAGGATTACAGGCATCTGCCACCATGCCTGGCTAATTTTTGTAATTTTAGAAGAGATGAGGTTTCACCATGTTGGCCAGGCTGGTCTTGAGCTCCTGACCTCAGGTGATCTACCTGCCTCAGCATCTCAAAGTGCTGGGATTACAGTCTCTTTATAGAAATAAAGAGACTTCATATTGCTTTTTTTTTTTTTTTTTTTGAGACAGAATCTCTCTCTGTCACCAGGCTGGAATGCAGTGGCATAATCTCAGCTCACTGCAATCTCCACCTCTCAAATTCAAGCGATTCTCCTGTCTCAGCCTCCCGAGTAGCTGGGATTACAGGCCTGCGCCACCACACTCAGCTAATTTTTGTACTTTTTAGTAGAGATGGGGTTTCACCATGTTGGCCAGGATGGTCTTGATCTCCTGACCCCATGATCAGCCTGCCTTGGCCTCCCAAAGTGCTGGGATTATAGGCATGAGCCACTGCGTCCAGCCCATATTCCTTAACTTGAAGTCTATTTTGTCTGATATTAATATAGCCACTCCAGTTTTCTTATAAGTGTTTGTTTGGTATATTTTTACCATTCCTTTACTTTCATGCTATATATGTACTTAAATGTACAGGGTGTCTCCTGCAAATAGCATTTAATTGGGTTTGATTTTTATTTATATTTAATTACATTAATTATTTTGTTTTTTTAAATTACAGAATCTTGCTCTGTAGCTCAGGCTGAAGTATAGTGTCATGATCATAGCTCATTGCAGCCTTAAACTCCTGGGCTCAAGCAATCCTCCCACCTCAGCCTCCTCAGTAACTGTGACTACACCACCACATCGGCTATGTTTTAATAATTTTTTTGTAGAGACAGAGTCTCACCAGGCTGGTCCAAACTCCTGGTCTCAAATGATACTCCTGCCTCAGCCTCCCAAAGTGCTGGGATTGCAGGTGTAAGGCACTGCACCATACAATATTTTGATTTTTAAATCCAATCTGACAAACTCTACCATTTAACTGGAGCACTTAATCAATTTATATTTAATATAATTATTTACTTATTACAAGTTTTGGAGCCAGAGTGTTGAGATATAAATTCCAGTAGTCCGCTTAAAGTGTGTGATCTTGAAGTTATCTAATCTTTCCTCTCTTTCTCTCTCTCTCTCTTTTTTATTTTGCTTCAGTTTCTTCACCTGTAAAGTCAAATGAATAGTAGTACCCACATGTTGGAATTTTATAGGTGCCTGGTATGTAGTAATAATAAATTTTGGGTAAAATATGGATTTATCATTGTGTATTGCAGTGACTTTAAGTGTTTATTTAATATCTATAATAGCTGAAAAAGACACTCAAAAAGAAAGCTGATTCCAGGTTTATATTCTCAATCTCACCTAACAGCTATGCAAAAGTTTTTGTTGACAATAGCTCATAGTTGCTATTCCGGAGGCTGAGGTGGGAGGATCACTTGAGCCCACGAGATCGAGGCTGCAGTGAACCATGATGAAACAAGAACTTTTTCCTTACTCCTTCGTGGGTGGGAACTGGAATGCGGGTGCTGGAGCTAGCCAGCTGCTTTGACTGGCTTCACTAACTAGGATCTGATGTGCTCTCCCCTTTGCAGGATGGGGAGCACAGCTGAGTGGGTGCAAGAGCTGGGACAAGTACTTTCTTGGGTGTGGGCAGGAGCAAAACTTTGTGTGGGCCCCACAGCAGCACCTAGTGGGGAGTACCCATGACCCCTGACACCTCAGAAGGAATGATACACGCAGCGTTCTTTTAGCTTTGCCGTTTGCAGATAGCTTAAGGGTTTAACAGCTCAGTGGACCCTCTGCCTTTTCGAAAGGGTAGCAGGTCACTATTACAGCCTTCTGTATCCTAAGCTCTTGTCCCGAGTCCAGGAAAAATAGACCCCACGAACAAACTGAAGGGGAGTAAATACAGGGGATTTTATTGCTGACGGAAGTGGCTTTCAGTGGGAAGGGGAGCTAAGAAAGGGATGGAGTGGGAAGGTATTCTTCCCCTTAAGTCCAGCTGTCTCTGGTCAGACTCTCCTAAGTGCTGCTGTCAAGCTGTCCCTCTGAAGTCAAGCGACTTCTCTAATGTTCAGCTGCTGCTCCTCTCTTTCTCTGCTCTCTGCCAGTGGAGACTGGGGTATTTATGGGTACAGGACGTGGGACAGAGTGGGTCAGGGGTGGTTTTTTGATTGTTTTTTGTTTTTGAGACAGATTCTCACACTGTCACCCAGGTGGGAGTGCAGTGGCGTGATCTTGGCTCACTGCCACCTCTGCCTCTCCGGTTCAAGCCATTGTTCTGTCTCAGCCTCCCGAGTAGCTGGGACTACAGGCACCTGCCACTACACCCAGCTAATTTTTTGTATTTTTAGTAGAGACAGGGTTTCACCATGTTGGCCAGCCTGGTCTCAAACTCCTGACCTTGTGATTCACTGGCCTTGGCCTCCCAAAGTGTTGGGATTACAGGCATGAGCTACCGCCCTCGGCCATGTTTATGTTTTAAATAAATATGTTCAAAATTCATTTAGAGTGCTCTGGAAAACCTCTAAGTAGGTTAGAAAATCCTATTTAAAAGTTGTTTGCTTTTTAAAATTATGCAGATGGAGTTTTAAAAAATAATTGATAGAGTTAATTTTTTTTAAAGCAGTTTCAGTTTTACAGAAAAGCTGAGTGGAAAGTACAGAGAACTCTGATATTCTTCCTTTTTCTCTGCCCCCTCTTTGCTCCCCCATTTCCCCTATTATTAACACTTTAAATCAGAAGTTTTATAGTTTTGCATTTGACATTTAGGCTTATGATTCATTTTGAGTTAATTTTTGTGAAAGCTGTAAAGTATGTGTCTACATTCATTTTTTCCCATGTGAATGTTCAATCGTTTCATTATCATTTGCTGAAGACTGTCGTTTCTCCATTGAACTGCTTTTGCTTGTCTGTCAAAGATCAGTTGGCTATATTTGTGTGTTTCTTTCTGGCCTCTCTCTTCTGTTACATTAATCTATTTGTCTATTCTTTCACCAGTACCACGCTGTCTTGATTACTGTATGGTAAATCTTGAAGTTTTGTAGTGTCAGTCCTCTGACTTTTTTTCCTCAATATCATGTTGGCTATTTTGGGTCTTTTGCTTTTCCATATTAACCTTAGAATCTGTTTTTTGATAGTTACAAAAAGACTTAAAATTTTTATTGGTATTGCACTAAATTTATAGATCATATTATAAAGAACTGATAACAACATTGAGTTTCCTATGCATGATTCTTTCATGACAGTTTAATAGTTTTCCTTATATAGCTCTTGTACATATTTTGCTAAATGTATACCTAAGTATTTCCCTCTTTTTCTTGTGGGGTGTTAATGTAAATGATGTTGCTTTTATTTTTATTTTTTATTTTCTTTTTTAAGTTAAGGATGCTACTGAAGATGTTATCAATCTCAAATTCCAACAGGTCATTGCTGGTATATAGGAAAGAACTGACTTTAGTATATTAATCTTGTATCCTACAACTTTGCTATAAGTGCATATCAGTTCCAGGAATTAGTTGTTTGTTTTGTTAGTTCTTTGGGATTTTCTACATAGAAAATCATTAGCTGTACACAAAGGCAGTTTTATTTCTTCCGTCTTGATCTGCATATCTTTTTGTTTTTTTTTTTGTTTTTTTTTAGAAAAAGAGAGAAAAGGAGAAAGAAAAAAAGAAACAGCAAAAGAAAGAAAAAAAGAATGAAAGAGAGTAAGAAAGAGGACGAGAAAGAGGGAGAGAGATTGGGATTCTTGTTTTATTGCCCAGGCTAGAATGC
>CAUYQU010070587.1:0-40356 GCA_963574635.1 Cheracebus regulus | reverse complement strand
TGTGGCTCCTCTGCCGGGAATCTCCCGGTCTGTGGGCAACAAAAATTCGTCAGAAAGTGCGGCGTCCACTCGTTCTCTGTGCTTTCACTGGGAGCTACATTCCTGAGCTGTTGCTAATCGGCCATCTTGGATCTCTCTCAACCTTTTTTTTTTTTTTTATAGTGGCCATCCTCATGGGTGTCGGGTGGCATCTCATTGTAGTTTGATTTGCATTTCCCTAATGATTAGTGATGTTGAACTTTTTGTGTATGTGTTTAATGGCCATTTATGTATTTTCTTTAGAAAAATGTCTGATCAAGTTCTTTGAAGACCTTCCCTTTTATATCACTGAAAGCAAGGTGGATTTCTTCCCATTCCCAAAATGTCTAGCAAAAATGGCATCCAGAAAGACTCTCTGTGGCCCAGGACCCAAGTACACAACCTTACAGAAATGTGTTGCAAATATCTGTTGGTCAGTTTCACTCAGCTTCCACAAAGACGGTATGAGAGCAGTACCCCACTCTTATTTGAGGACTTCAGGTGATTTTTTTCACCACTCTGATTGCCAAAGAGCCTGTTATCAGGCAGGCTTTCCTTCCCACTGGACTTCCTTACATTCGCCTATATTAGCCAACTTTTCTGGTCATTCATCACATTCATTAACCAGCTGGAATCTGGGGAATGGGATATTCGATGGCTTTAATTCATATTTTCAAATCTGGATTTGAACTAGGCAGTGCCAGGTTGACAACTTTCTTCTCCTGGAGGGACTTGTGGGTGGCTGGGATATGAAAGTCTCAACTATGAAAATCATGACCCTGTTCCGCTGAGGGGAGTGTGTCAATATCCTTCAGGTGTTTGGGGATAGAAGGAGGTTGAGGAGGGTGGGCTCCCCAGAACCTCCCAGAGCAATTTCCTATAGAAAATTTCCTGTAGAGCTGATTTCCTGTTGGGAAGGAGACTGGTAGGATGAGGGAAACGCTTGCCCAGGCTAGCAGACCCACATCCCAAGAGCAATTTGTGGCCAGCTCAATGACTAGGGCTTTGAAATATGGTGCTTTACTAGAATCTAGAAGAACAGGAGCTGCACACCCTGTAAACTACTGGTTAGTTACTAGTGCAACTTCTGGAACTGACAGGTTTGGATGCTCTGTCTGACTCTGCCGCTTGCTGGCTGTGTATCCTGTTGGTGTTACTTACCTTTTCCCTAGCGGGAATAATAATACACCTACTTCGCTGAGTTGCTCTGAATTGGGTAACTCACACCACATGCTTAGCACAGTATCTCCTAAGTGCTCAGTAAAGCCGTCTCAATGCCTTCCACACGCCAGACGCTTGTTTGGCAGTTGTGTGACCTGCAGCATTTTATCTTGTCTTCATTGCAACCTGTGTGACAGATGTGTAGCATCCTCATTTATGGATGACAGACTCAAGGGTCAGGGAGTAAATATCTCCTTCAAGGTCACGCAGCAGGCAAGCAAGAGGACACAAGCTTCTGGGACATCCTGCTCCTTTCAGATTTACTTTTCTAGAAAGCCTTTTTCCAAGTGAAAGGGAACACTCACTAATTTAGCTAAGTTTGATAAACTAACACCTCTTTGAGACAGAAAATGAAATATTTCTCCAGTATTTATCCCAAAGCTTTTAGTGTTGTATAGCAACACTGAAACTGGCTCCCCTGTGAACTCCAAAAGCCCAGAGGAAACACTGCTAGCTGTTGCTTGAAGCTGGCCCTGCAAAGTCTTCTCATAGTTATTTTGCTGTTAAGGCTACTTCCAGATCTCAGAGCTTAATTAATAGAGATGACTTAGACATTGCCCTTTTTTTTTTTTTTTTTTTTGAGACAGAGTTTTGCTCTTGTTGCCCAGGCTGGAGTGCAATGGTGCCATCTTGGCTCACCACAAACTCTGCCTCCCGGGTTCAAGCGATTCTCCTGTCTCAGCCTCCTGAGTAGCTGAGATTACAGGTGCATGCCATCATGCCAGCTAATTTTGTATTTTTAGTAGAGACAGGGTTTCTTCATGTTGGTCAGGCTGGTCTCAAACTCTGAACCTCAGGTGATCTCTCCACCTCGGCCTCCCAAAGCACTGGGATTACAGGTGTGAGCCACTGTGCTCTGCCAGACATTGCCTTTTTAAAAGTTTTGTTTTAATTTTAATTCAGCCAATATTCTTTGTGTATTTGCTTTGGGCCAGGCACTGTGCTAGACACAGGAGGGATAGACAGGTGAAAGAGGCTTGGTTTTCCATGACCTCCAATCTCTGTGTCTGATGAGGAAACAGCTCAGGTATGAACACCTAATGTGGTGAGTGTTCTACCTGGGTGATGAGCTGAAGGCTGTAGGAGTAGAGCACTGGGACTGATTCTTGGGGAATCAAGGTCACTTCATGGTGGAGGGTGCTTTCTTGAAGGATCAGTTTGCATTTTTTAGGTAGAAAAGTTGGGAAAGAGCTGGGAAAGCCTTGGTGTGGCTGGGGGATGCTGTGGTTTGCTGACACAAAGCGGAGAAGTGCTCCTTATCCTCGAGGGGCTTATGCTGGTGGGGTGGAGTAGGAAGACAAGCAGATAGGTACAAAAGTAAGTGCCCAGGGAGGAGAGGGGTAAAGAGCGCAGGATTACAGGAGCCAGGGAAGGCTTCGGATGAATAATTGAGCTGCGCTTTGAAAAGGAAAGATTTTAGCAGAGCCCAAGAGTGAGGAGGGCCTTCCCACAAAGAGCAAATTGTCAGGGTGGAGACCTGGAGGCGTGAGTGAGCATGTCATGTTCATAAATGGTCTGGTGAGGCTGGAGCACAGGCTGTAAATGAGGGAGTGTCCAGGCAAGACTGGGAAAGTCCACAGGCTCCTTTCCAGAGACGAACTTTAAAGCAGTCCTCAGGGGACTGAACGAGAAATTCTTAGAGTAAGACAGCCCCTATAAACACGGATGGCCAACATTTTTTCCATGAGATGATGCTTGCAGTATAAAGCCCATGGAAATTTCTCCCTAATGCCCTGTGCTTTTCAAAATGATTGGCTATGCCATCTACCACCCTGTCTCTGTCAGTCCAAGAAGCCAGGGTTAATTGTCTGGGGGCTAAGGCTTGACCTTGCAGTTTTGTAACAGGTATATTTGTTTCCCGTTGATGCTGGAACACTCACCACACATTTAGTTGCTTAAAACAACACCAGTTTATTCACTCACAGTTCTGGAAGTCAGAAGTCTGAAGTCAAGGTGCCAGCAGGACAGCATTCCTTCTGCAGGCTTCGAGGCTTCCCTTCTCCAGCTTCTAGAGGCTGCCTACATGCATTGGCTCATGGCCTCTCCCCCATGACTCTGACCTCTTGCTTCTGTAATCTAATCTCTTTCTCTGACTGTTATCCTCCTACCTCCCGCTTATAAGGCAGACCCTTGTGATTACATTGGGCCCACCGAGGTAATCCAGGATAATCCTCCATCTCAAAATCCTTAATTTAATAATCACCACAAAGTCCCATTATCATATAAGGCAAGATTCACGGGTTCTGGGGGTTAGGATGTAGACATCTTTGGAGGGGAGGGGGGACATTATCAGCCTACCATAAGAGTACTTGCATTTTGGTGTCTTATGACTACTAAAGAAATAGGACAATTTCTGTGCCAGGAGGACCACCTGCCACTTTTCCTCATCCACACTGGTTGTTGTTTATGGGAAATTTACTGATCCTATTTCCAGAAAAACAAAGAAGAGGAAAAACCATGTATCCCCACCCTACCCTTAAGCATTCTTCTTTAGAAGTGTCTACGAAGGACAGTGGCAATAATGAAGTTAAAAATAGTAAATGCTCAAGGCAGCCAGTGTAGAATAAAGAGCTTTGTATCCCAAATTCAGAATTCTGTCCCCAGCTCTTATGAATTCTTTGATCCTGGAAAAGTCACCTCGTTTCTCTGGGCCTGAGTTTCTACATTCATAAAAAAAGGGGTTCTTATTCTAGCCATTAAGGGGTCTTGCTTTTTATTGATGCATTACTGAGGCCAATTGCTGTTTTAAAAGTTCCTGTCATCTTTTCTGCCATCCAGAGTAATGGGAAAAGAAGGTGACTGGGAAACACAGCCCTCAAACACCTTTCTTATCTTTTTTTTTGTTTCCTTTTTTGAGACAGAGTCTTCCTTTGTTGCCCAGGCAGGAGTGCAGTGGCACAATCTTGCTTCATGGCAAGCTCCACCTCCCGGGTTCAAGCAATTCTCCTGCCTCGGCCTCCTGAGTAGCTGGTACTACAGACATACGCCACCACCCCCAGCAAATTTTTGTTTTTAGTAGAGATGATGTTTCACCATGTTGGCCAGGCTGGTCTCGAACTCCGGACCTCAAGTGATCTGTCTGTCTTGGCCTCCCAGAGTGCTGGTGTTACAGGCATGAGCTACCGTGCCTGGCCTCAAACACCTTTTCAAGTATGCTTCTGGAATGTGATGGTTTTTCTTCTCTGTAGATACACTGACATTGTAACTCTTCAAATCTCTCTATGCAGACTTCTGTCTCATGAGTTTTTCTTAAAAGTGTTGTTCACACGTCTGTCCTCCTTTTGCTACTCTCTTCTTGGACAGCTGTCTTCATGGAAGGGATCACTAGCTCTTGCCTTGTAGAAATCCCTGGACTGGGACTCATTAGACCCCACTTCCTGCCTCAGCTCCATCATCTGCTAACTGGGTCACCTATGGGAATTACTTAATGTAATCTATAAAATGTGAATAATTGTATGCCCTCTGCCTACCACCCAAGGCCTGTTGTGAGGGTCAAACAAGGTAACAGCTGTAAAAGTACGTTGAAAAACATAAGACACCATTCAAAAACAACATGGCTTGATTATTTTATTACCGTTGACTAGATAATTTTTGGGGAGACTTGTGTCTCTTCCTGTAATTTGTTTTCTGTGTGTCCATGTGTATGTGTGTGCATGAGTATATGCATGTGCACGCATGTGTTTGTGTGTGTTTGCATGTGTATACGTGGGTGTATGTGTGTTTGTTTGAAAGGTTCATTCGTTTTGAAACAGGACAGCCTGGATCAGACCTGGATCACAAGTTTTACCCACCTATTCCCACCTCCCCTGGAAACTGTCCCCGGCTGCAAGTAGGAATCATTTGTTTTTTCAGCCCCTCCTTTCCTGTGCTTTGTTGGAGGCTACTTGCATTTCATCAGTAATAACTTTGGAGCAATATGTTGTTTCTGTCCTGGGGGCCCCTAGAGCTGACTGGCCCTCTTCATGATGCTGGATAGGAAAACTTGCTGTTAATTAAACTTCACAAAGCCACATGCTGATTTCCTGACCCTCAGTCGATACCTAGGGAGTCTTGTTACCTACAGTGGGGCAGAAACCACATAGCAAGAAGGGAAATCTGGCCTCATCTGTGTTTCTCCTTGGAAAACCTCCCTGGCCATCCTGGGTAGTTAGCAGAGAAAGCAGATACAAGTGTTTGAAATGCATATTCCTTGTTTTTGGTATGTTTCATTTTCCTACTTCAAGGGGATTTTTGTTTTTTTTAACCTTCCGAAGCAGGAATATCACTTACTCCCTGAATTGTGTGACAAGAAGTTACCTGTTGATGCTAAGCAGATAAATGGTGTTCTAATATGCTTTGATTTCTAAATTAGAAACCTTAGCCCTTTTCAGTAACAGAGTTTGTAGCAGAGATAGGCCTGCTGGTATGTATATTTCTGCCTGTAGGTTAGGAAGGATTGGAGCCAGATTTTAAGCTTGAGTTACTCTGATCTCAGACCAGGCTCCAAAGAGCCCTTGTTCATTTCTTGTGGTATTTCATTAAGTGTCAGAAGTATTTCATTAGTTATCAGAACAAAGATCACATTCGCCATAAGAATGCTGCATTGAACTTTCTCCAAGTCATTCATAACTCTGGTTCCAGAAGAAAGATGCGAAGGGCTATGGAAAAAGCCTGACTACAATATGTGTGTCCCAGAAGGGGGATCTCTGTTCTGCATCTGGAATCCAGTGCACACCTGATGCTGGCCTGTGATGCCTTCATATGAGGATGGGAGGAAGGAATTTCCTGCCTGTGGGGGTTACTGTCATTTCCTTCAGTCATCCCACCTGCAGGAGCCTGCACATGTTGTTAATTCAGTCATAGTAATCACAGCCATTTTCGCAGGACCTACTATGTGCCACATCACTGACATGTACTGTTTGAACCTCAGCCAGCCCCAGTTTACAGAGGACACTGAGCTAGGTAGGGTAAAGAAGTCCCCAGCATCCTGCTCCAGGAAGGGATGGAATGGGATTTGAGTGCAGGGTTCCCTGACCCTGACATTCTTGCTCTTCTCACTGCCACCCTGAGCCCACAATGTGGATACAGGAAATTTATGTGAGGGTTAGGGGACAGCTGCTGTGGTTGACCTGTATCACACATGGCCTCCCTGTTGGTTCTCAGGATAAAGTGCTCACATCCCTTAAGGGCTTTCTGGGTACTCACTTGCTTGTCAATCCATAAGCCCTTTTCTGGATGTATAGTTCTTTTGTCTCCTCTCTATTAATAAATAATAAGAGCAATGACAGCTGATGTTTATCGATGGTTTCCTCTGTAGTAGGTTGAATAATTCCCTGCTCTCTCTCACTCAGTCCTCAAGGATAGCAGGTCCTAATCCTGGAGACTGTAAATGCTAACTTATTTGGAAAAAGGGTCTTTGCAGATGTGATTAAGTATCTTGAGATGGGGAGAGTATCCTGGATTATTCAGGTGAGTTCTATGTGCAATTATAAATGTCCTTATAAGAGACAAGCAGAAGGAGATATACTATGCAGGCATGCAATGAGGAAGGTGATGTGAAGATAGAATAGAGAGAGATTTGAAGATGTAGCTCTTGAAGACTGGAGTGACATAGCCACTCCCAAGGCATGCTGGCAGCCCCCAGAAGCTGGAAGAGGCCAGGAAACGGATCCTCCCCTAGAGCCTCTGAAAGGAGCATGTCCCTGCTGCCACCTTGATTTCAGCCTAGCAATGCTGATTTCAAACTTCTGGCCTTTAGAGCTGTGAAAGAATAGATTTCTGTTGTTTTAAAACACCAAGTTTGTGGTACCCGGTTACATCAGCTACAGAAACCAATGCACTGTAGGAGACTCTGAGCTAAACTTCATAGGACCCTTACGCATAAACTATCCTTAGGGTCACTTGTCTAACATGAGAAGAATTCTGTGCTTACAGCAACAGTGTGATGGGCCCTGAGGCCCAGAGCCAGTAGGCTGCAGAGCAGGGATTTAAATCAGAGAACCTGGCTTTAAGGCCTGTCTTACAACTGAGTTATTCTCCCTTCCTGCTCGCAACTCCATTCTCATCCTTATGCCCCAGGTCAGGCCTTGCCCCAGAGCCTGCCTTTCCTCATTTCTCGTTTAGCTTCCAAGCACGCAATATATTTTATATTCCCTCCTGAATCTTTTTTCATGCAGAAGCATTTGGTCCTCCTGTGGGCTACATGGACCCAGCAGCAATTAGTTAAGATTTCCCTTTTCCTCAGTGATTGGACCACAGTTCGTTGCGGGCAAGTGCTGGGAACGTTTCCTTTCTTGATTTGGGGGGAAACAATAATTTTTCCTGTTTTCCAGTAAGTCCTCATTTCAAATAGTCCATCCCTGTAATCCTCTATGAATGGGAATTTGGTATTTAAAAACTGTACTGTATTACTATTGTTAAGCTCTTTAGAGAGGCTTGATCTTACTCACTCCGTTGCATTTGTTAGTATCTGTTCACACAGACTTACTAGCTTGGACAGGTTGTTCAATGTCTTTTAGACTCAGTTTCCTTATCTATAAAATAAAGTAATGGCCTACTTTGCTGTTTGCAGAGATGATTAAATGGGATTACATACATAAAGCTTTTAGCAGGTGTTTGATACAGCATAGTCATCTACATACAGAATGTATTATTTAAATACAGTTGTTCCTTTGTGTCCAGTGGGGATTGACATTGATTCCAGTACCCCCTGCAGATACCAAAATCTGAGGATGTACAAATCCCTTTTATAAAATGGTGTAGTATTTGCATATAACCTACACACATCCTCCAATACTTTAAATCATCCCTAAATGATATATAATACCTGATACAATATAAATACTACGTAAATAGTTGTACTGTATTGTTTAGGGAATAATGACAAGAGAAAGGTCTATGAATGTTCAATATAGATGCAATCATCCATTTTTTCACAATATTTTTGATCCATAGTTGGTTGAATCCACTGACGCAGAACCCATGGATATATATGGAAGGCTGACTGTACACTATGCTAAATATTTTTAGGGATGAAAAAAATAATAAAAAATTATTTTCTAAATAATTAACTGAAGGTTACAGACTTGCACCTAAATAACTTCCTCTAATGCAAGAAAGAAAGTTATGTATCTTCTTACTATCATGATTGATTATTATTCTTGAGATACTTTATACTTAAAGAAAGAAATGAAGTGATATAGAGTAAGTAGGTATGTAGGAAGTGATATTGAAATTCAGAGTGGGGAGAAACATCCAGAATATGAGAGAAATACCATTGCTTCCTTCATGTACCTTTCACATAAAAGATACTCAAGAAATGTAGTTGTGTTATAATCATTATTGCTGTTGTATTAATGTATTCAGCAGAATTTACTGCTGAAAACAGTTCTTCAGGTTCCTTCAACCTGCTGGGGATCAGCCTCTAGGACAGAGGGCCCTGTTTGACAGTCCCTGGGAGAGCAGGGATAGGAGCTCTCATTTGCTTAGCACCTGTTCTGGCCAGGCACCGGGCCTCACAGGTAGACTCATTTGGTCTCCTCTAACCCCGTAGTCCTGGAGGGCCACTCGGGTTCAGATTACAACCCATAATAACAACAGACTTGACTCCTAAGAGGGCTCCTTTTAGTTACGCTGGAGAAATGAATGCATTTACTGTTCTTTCACGCGAAGCCATCTCCGTACTCCTCAGTCCCATGTTTGGCTACCTCCCCTGCAACAGTTCTCACATATCACATTGGAGGCTCTGTGACTTTTACCTTCAGGGCAGTGCAGCCGTCACCATAACTACCATTTATGGAGCATCCACTGAGAGCCAAGCCTTGTGCTAGGCACTTTCCCTGAATCATTGAGTTTAATCTGTACAACAGCCAGGGGAGGCAGGCATTGTTACCTCCATTTTGCTGCTCGAGGCGGGATGTGGAATGACTTGCCCACAGTGATGCAGGTGATAAGTGGCTGATCTGGCCTGTCTGATGGAATACCAAGGCTCTTTCTACCATCCTATGTAATCTGTCCCTGTTGGTTTCCTGCTCTCATCACCTTCAGAGATGTCTTGCCTAGCACAAAATAGGGTAAGAAGGTCATCTTTGCTCTGAGCTATCTAATATTCTCTCAGCCTTAACTGAAAGCATCTCTTTCTTAAACTTCCACTGGTTCATTTCTTGCCTTTGTATGAATCCAAAAAGATGCCTCTTCCCCTGGTCAGATTCATCTCCTTGCTGGGAGGACACACTGGATTTCAATTCCCAGGTGTCCTTGTGCAGTGAGTAACCTGCTCAACTGTAGGTGGCATCCTTGTAGCCTCTCCACTACTGATTTCTGTGGTACTAAAATTGGTTTCCTTGAATACCCACTCACTTGTCCTTATTCCACTCCTCCGGGCCCACACTGAATATGGCACCTGAAGGTCAGTCCTGGAAACCCAGATCAGTCTGAAGCAGAGCGGCACCAGTGAGTACTGTGGTTGACTTGTTCTTAGGGACACCTAAGAAAAATCTAGGGGTGTGGGTCTAAGTCATCTCCTGGAGTCATTTCCCCCAGAAGACCTGAGTCTTTTATTCTTAAATTTGCTGCTCTGTTTTATTTTGGCTGCTGGTGTTGGGGGACAGCCCCATGGAACTCATGTCCTGGGAGGCTGATGGGTGGGTCGCTGAGGATAGGGTTTTCTAGAGGCTTGGCTTCCTGGTGCAAAAAGGGCCTTTAACCTCTGAGTTGCTCCAAAACCACCTTTCTGCTTCCTCTGCCTAGGTGGCTTGCCTCCTGACTCCTGGAAGAGCTCCTGAATCCATCTGTGAAAAGACCTCTTTCTTTTCACTTTATTAGAACACATTTGTCATTTCTCCCTGTGGCTGTTCCCCACACCCATAAGCCTGTGGGATCCTTCTTTCCTAAAGGCTCAGAGCAAACCTGTCAGCGGATTCTCACTCTGGCCTCTAAACTCAGATCTTCAGCACATCGTGGGGAGCAGCAGCAGCAGATCTGGTCAAACCTGCAGCTAACGTATGTGACAGTGTCTGCCACACAGTAGGCGACCAGGGAAGCTTTTGTTTTCATCATCTTAATTTTTATTTCCCTAAGTGGTCAGAGTTTTGCCTCTTATCTTCTGTAGACACCAGATAATTTATTCCCCATAACAGCCCTGGCAGGAATTTTAGTCTTAGAACTTCTAAGAAGACATCTGCACTCAACCTAAACCATTTGCTCACAGCCTCTTTGAACTTAGCACATGCTATCCTTTCTCCCTTTGGCAGGTGATCCTAATGGAACAGGGTGAGTTTTAGGAAAACAGGGCTCTCTTTCCAGCTTGAGGCTGCACACTCCCTTCTGCCCAGCTTGCCTTGGCTCGAGTGGCTCCTTGGTGAACACACACGTTTCTGGTCCTCAGCTGCTGTTCCCTCCCATTTTTCCTCATTTTAATTTGGGCTCTCTGATCACTCTAGGTGGCCACTGGCTACTGATCTAATTTTCCTAGCTCCCTTTAATTCCCACCCAGATGTGTGGGGCTGCCTTGACTTCTTGCGTGTGGGAACTCCTAGCCTTTTTGTCTCTAGGAATTAATCCGAAGCAGCAGCCTTTATTGACCCATTGGTTAGAAATGCTGAGCAGCTGGGCTCTGGGCCCACCCATACGTCATCCAGCATCCATTCCCAGGGTGCCTCTGTGTCAGACTCGGAGCTAGTCTCAGGGATCATCACATACCAATAAGAAACAGGGAGCCTAGCCCTGGAGAATGAAACTTACCAATACAGTGTTAATGTGGCAAAGGGGTGTGCAGACTGCGCCCCAGAATACTAACAGTGGGGAAAGCACATGGAGGGGCTAATGCTTATGTTGGGCACGGACGTACAGAAGTAGGTAGGGTAGAGTTCCAGGAGGGAGTCTTGTAGCACAAGAGCCCCATGTGTTTGGGAAATGGTGAGTCATTAGTGATGGTTGGGAAGTGTAGGGTTGGGGGCAGGATACAGGGGAAGGGAGATGAAGACTGGAATTGAATATGGGAAGACAGACTGAAACAGATGACAAAGGGTGGAATGTGACATCAAACCAAATGTGCCCTAAAACTGTCTAGGCTTGAACTTTATTTTCTTGTTTTTTTTTATTTATTTTTTTTATTTTTTTTATTTGAGATGGAGTCCCCCTCTGTCGCCTAGGCTGGAGTGCAGTGGTGCAATCTTGGCTCACTGCAACCTCCACCTCCTGGGTTCAAGCGATTCTCCTGCCTCAGCCTCCTGAGTGGCTGAGATTACAGGTGCATGCCACCACACCTGGCTAATTTTTTTATTTTTAGTAGAGATGGGGTTTCACCATGTTGGTCAGGCTGGTCTCGAACTCTTGACCTCGTGATCCACCCACCTCGGCCTTCCAAAGTGCTGGGATTATAGGCATGAGCCACCACACTCTAGAACTTTATTATCTAGGCAGAGATGAGCCATGTGAGTCTTTCAAATAGAGTAATGACCAGGGCTGTGCTTAGACAAATCCAGTGGAGAGGGAAGTCAGAAGTGCGTGATGTTCCTTACTTGAGTACCTGACGGATGGGGATGCTGTTAGCCACACTGGGAATATGCACTGGGCTGTTTGTCATTACTGAAAAGATTGGACTTGACATCATAGAGTCCTTGCTCTTCTTCCCATAGGCTATGAGATCCAAGTGTATTCAGACTCTAAGAAACTTCCACCTCGGCATGAGCTTGATGCTGGTCTGTGCTGTTCTAAAATCTTTCTGGGCATATATGACTTTTCTGTTCTTGACGGAGACAGTTCAGAGGAGTATTGTGTACCTGAACTATTTCTGTCCCTCCAGTCTTTGGGGATTACAGTGTATTTATAAGTAGGCATTTTATGTCCAAATTGAAATGTCTGCATATTTAAGCAGTAAGATTACTGACTTGGTTTCTCTGTTTGACACTGCTTACACAGCAGTATGAAAGGGTAAGAAATGACAAATGAGTCTGCTTCAACACCACCTCTCTGGGTCTGCTGCCCAGGGGAAATCGTTGCCCAGAGTTTCCTTTTGATCAATTCAGAAATATATTCTGTATATATTGCGTACATTTTTCATGTACTATATACATTTTTTCTTTAAAAAAAACATGCAAATGAGAGCATGTTTAGTGCCCTCAGCTTAGTATCTTCAATGTCTTATTCTTTTTCACTTAACTATGTTTTTGAGATCTTTCTATATCAGTACATGCACAGCCGCCTCATTCTTTTAAACAGTTTCGTAGTACTCAAATATCTGAATGTGCTATTATTTGACTAGCTCCTTATTTTCCTGTTTAAGGATACTTAGATTGCCTTTCAGATATACAGTTTATACTCACCACTCAGATATGCGGAACACAAGTAATTTTTCTATAACTAGATGTGGTTCGTGAGCCTCTGCTTCTATTGCCGAAGGAAAACTTTGCCAATTCCAGGAGACTCAGATGCTCAGACCCTTCGTGTTAAATATTATCAGTTCAGGGTTTATGCTCAGCTCAGTCGGGACTCTCTCCTCGCTCTCCTTTCCTCTTCCCAGGGAGTGTTACCGGGATCACCAGATGAGGGGTTTCTGTTCCACCCTTGCTGTGACTGCTGCTGAAATCTCTGCATGTACCCTCCTGGCCTCATACTCTGTGTCCTCCATGAAACCACAAAGACCCTCCAGGATGGCCCACCCACTCTCAGGTGGGCCCTTCCACCTTGACGCCTCCCTCCCACATCCTAGTCAGTTGCCATGTTGGACACAGGCTTCCCTGTAAAGCGTGCAGTTTCCTTCTGTTCTCAGGCCCCTGAACACATCTGGGATTTCTATTGCTTCCCAGCCCAGGCCACCACAGTCTGTCCTAATCTATGAATACTGCCTTTCAGTTCATCCCTCATCTGCCTGCTTGTCAAACTCCCGATTCAAGCAAGTCTTGTGCCTCAGCCTCCCAAGTAGCTGGGACCATAGGCATATACTCACCATGCCCAGCTAATTTTTGTATTTTTAGTAGAGATGGGGTTTCACCATGTTGGCCAGGCTGGTCTTGGACTCTTGTCCTCAGGTGATCCACCCACTTCAGCCTCCCAAAGTGCTGGGATTACAGGTGTGAGCCACCGAGCCCAGCCTGCTAAACTCTTAATTTCCTTGGGTTCAGAAAGGTCATTCCAAGCTCATAACACTTCTTCATAGTCTGTAGTATAAGCTCTACCTCTGCCTGCTGTGAGCCAGACTTTGGCTCTTGACGGACAAAGCTCAGTTTTTCAAATTTAAAGAAACCTTCTCTCCTCATACTGATCTTTGAGTCTTTGCTTCTCTGGCACTATAATCCTCAGTATCGTTCTAGAAGAACTGTGTGGAAAGAAGGGATGACTGAAATGCACTGGCCAGTCCTCAGACCACTGTCCTGCTGTGGTTTCAGGCACAGCTCACCAGGGCTGCAATGAGGATCCCCACACACACGTCTCTGTGTGCTTGTACAAGCATGTGCAAAGGACAATTCCTAGGTGTAATTTCTACCACCTAGTACTGTTTTCATGTCTAGAAAAACCTTCTTAAAAGATACATGTGATCATATGATTTTATTTTGGCAAAAAGCATTTCACTTGATAGTCATTGTGAATTACATCTCCCTCCTCCCTCTCCGAGCTTAAAGTGCCAAGTGGAAATGCTTTGTCTCCTCATTGCCTGGAGAAATAGAGGAGTGTCTGTCCACATTTCGGAGGCTGGCGTTGAGGCAGCCCTCAGATGCAGCATCCCCACGATGCGATGCGGGGCCATGATAGCCAGTTAGCATTACCAGAAGCTGTGATTTTCGTCTCTGATAAAACAGACTTTAAAACAACAAAGAATGCAAGAAACAAAGAGGGACATTACATGGTGGTGAAAGGATCAATGCAACAAGAAGAGCTAACAATCCTAAATATATATGCACTCATTACAGGAGCACCCAGATACATAGGGCAAGTTCTTAATGACTCACAAATATTTTTTTAATTCTATCAGATTGTCTTCACATATTTTTACAGGTATTAGATGAGTAAATGTTTGCATTTGTTATGCCATCTTGCTATGCTGAAACTTCTATTAATATATGTCTCTTATAACCTTTGTTGATTCAAAGTCTATTTTGTCTAATATTGGCATAAGTACCATAGCTCTCTTTTGGTGGCTATTTGCATGGAATATGTTTTTCTACATTCTACTTTCAGTCGTTGAGTCTTTGGATTTAAAGCACATCTCTTGTAGACAGTATTTAGTTGGATCATTTTTAAAAAATGTATTCTGGGTATCTCTGTGTTTTGATTGGAGAGTTTAATCCATTTACATATAAAGCAATTACTGATAAGGAGGAACTTACTTCTGTCATTTTGATATTTGTTTATTTATTTATTTTGTACCTTATTTGGCAGCTTTTTGGTATCTTATTTTCTGCATTATAGTATTCTTTTAATGTTAATTTGGTTTTTATAGTATACTTTTAAAATTTCTCTCTTATTTCCTTTTGTGCATATTATACAACCATTTTGTTTGTTGTTATAAAGATGATATTCAATATCCTAACATTAGAACACTCTAATTTGAATTTACACCAGCTTAGCTTCAATAATATACAAAACCTCTGCTCCCTTACAGCTCTACTCCTGTGTCTTAGCTTTCGATGTCACAAAATTACATGTGTATACATATTTTTTGCCCATCAATGTAAAGCAATATTTCTTTTTAGTGTATTAGTTCTTAAATTATGTAGAAAACAAAATGTGCAGTTGCCAGAGTTACAATAATATTAGCTTTTAGAATAAGAATTTAAAAAAACTTTTAATTATTTTAAATTGTTTAGCACATTGAAATTGTACAAATTTACAGGGTAAATTTGATGTTTCAACACACATATATTATACAATAATCAAATTATGCTCAGTAGCATATTAATCACTTCATATATTTATTATTTTATTTGTGGTGAATATATCCAAAGACTTCTTTTCTGGCTGTTTTGTAATATACAATGTTATATTGTTTACCATAGTCACCCTACTCTACACTAGAATACGGGTACCTGTTTCTCCTATCTAATTGTAACTTTTTGTTCATTGATCAACTTTTCTTCATTCACCCTTCCTCATCAGCTTCTCAGTCTCCAGAAATGACAGTTCTCTCTGCTTCTATGATAGCAACTTTTTCATTTTTTTATTCCATATACAACTGAGATCATGTGTATTTGCCTGTCTGTGTTTGGTTTACTTCACTTAATATGATGTCTTCCAAGTTTATCTATTTTGTCACAAATGACAGAATTTCATTCATTTTTATGACTGACTAATACACTTTTGTCTAAATAAACAACATTTCTTTATTCATCCATCATTGGATACTAGGTTGATTCCAAATCTTGGCTATTGTAAATAATTTTGCAATAAACATGGTAGTGCACATATTTTCTCAACATATGGATTTCATTTTTAAAATATATGCCAAGTAGTAAGATTACTGGATTATATGGGCATTCAATGTTCAGTTTTTTTTTTCTTTTGAGGTACCTCCATACTGTTTTTCACAATGGCTCTACTAATTTACAATCCTACCAACAGTGTGCAAGTGATACTTTGTCTCCACCTCTTTGCCAACAATTGTTATCTGGTGCCTTTTTGATAATAGCCACCCTAACTGCTATGAGATGGAATCTCATTGTGGTTTTGGTTTGCATTTCCATAATGATTAGTGATATTGAGCATTTATTCATACACCTGTTGGCCATTTGTATGACTTCTGCTGAAAACTGTTTATTAAGGTCTTTTGCCCAATTTAAAATCAGGTTTGTATCAGTTAGCTATAGGTGCATGAATTTGTTTCTGAGATCTTCATTCTATTCCATGGGTCTATGTATCTGTATGTCTTGTTGAGAATATTTGCATCTGTTCTCATCAGGAATACTGGCTTGTAGTATTTTGGTTGCCGTGTCCTAATTTGGTTTTGGAATCAGAGTAATTCTGGCCTCATAAAATGAGTTTGGATGTATTCCTTCCTCTTCAGTTTTCTGGAATAGTTTGAGAAAAATTGGTATTAGCTCTTCTTTAAATGTTTGGTGGAATTCAACAGTGAAGCCATCAGGTTCTGAGCTTTTTTATTTATGGAAGACATTTTATTACTGATTTAATTTTCTGACTCGTTGTTGGTCTATGTAGATTTTTTACTTCTTCACAATTTAAAATTGGTAGGTTGTGTATATTTAAGAATCTATTCATTCCTTATATGTTACCAAATATGTTGAGGTACAGTTGTTTATAATACATTATTTTGATTCTTTGTATTTCTGTATTGTCCATTAAAGTATCTATTTTTCTATCTCTGATTTCATTTATTTGAATTTTGTGTTCTTTTTCTTAGTCTACCTAAAAGTGTACTGCTTCTTAAAATTTTTTCAAAAAATAAAATAACTCTTAATTTTGTTGATCTATTAAAAAGTTTTTAAGTCTCTATTTCATTTATATTGGTTCTGTGGTTTTTTAAAATTTTCTTCCCTCTATTGATTTTGGGCTTAGTTTCCTTTTGTTATTTTTTTATTTTCTAATTCCTTAGGTACATCATTAATGTTTTTAGAAGTCTTTTGATCATATTAATATAGGCATTTATTTCTATAAACTTATTTTTCTTTGTTTTACAGGTTTTTGCATTATGTGTTTCTGTTCTCATTTGTCTCTAGAAATTTTTAAATTTCTTTTTAAATTTATCATTGTTCTAATGGTTGTTTAGAAGCATGTTGTTTAATTTCGATATCTTTGTAAAGTTTCCAAAGTTTTTCTGTGTTATAATTTTATGCCTTATGATTGGAAAAGATACATGATACAATATTTATCTTTTTAAATTTGTTGTGAATTGTTTTATGACCTACCATACGATTTATCCTGGAGAATATTCCCTCTGTCATTGAGAACAAAATGTATTCTTCAGCTATTGGATGGAACGTTTTGTAAATGCCTATAAGGTCCATATGGTCTGTGGTGTAGATTAAGTTCAATGTTTCTTTGTTTAGTTTCTGATTAAATTATCTGTCAATTGTTGAAAGTGGAGTAAAGTCACCTAGTCCTAATGTATTGCAGTCTGCTTCTCTCTTTAATTCTAGTAATACTTAACTTATGTATTTGGGTGTTCCAGTGTTGGGTGCTTATACATTTACAATTGTTATATTCTCTTGTTGGAATTATTCCTGTATTATTATGTATTACCTTTTTTATCTTTGTTTTTACAGTTTTTGACTTGAAGTCTATTTTATCTGAAATAAGCATAGCTACTCCTGCTTGCTTTTGGTTTTCATTTTCATGGAATCTTTTTCATCCCTTCACATTAACTCTATATTTGTCTTTAATGGTAAGAGTCTCATGTAAGCTGCAAATAACTGAATATTTTTTAAAATCGATATTTCCAGTCTATATCTTTAAGGGAAGTTTAATCCACTTACTTCCAAGATTATTACTGATAGTTCAGAATGTATTCTTGTCATTGTACTAATTGTTTTGTCATTGGTTTTTATTTCCTTTCTTTTTTCATTCTCATTGTTTATCTTTGTGTTTTGATAATTTTCTGTAGTGGTAAGTTTTGATTTCTTTCTATTTTTCCTATGTTTATGTGCTCTAACAGTGAGTTTTAGAATTTTACATGTTTTTATAATAGTGATTACTATATTTTCACATCCAGATACAGGACTCCCTCAAGATTTCTTTTCAGGCCAGTTTAGTGCTGATGAATTTTCTTAGTTTTAGCTTGCCTGAGAGACTTTTTTTTTCTCCTTTTGTTTTTACTTCTATCTTTTAATTGCTGAAATTAATTCATTTATATTCAAGGTTATTACAAATAGGTAAAAATTGCTTCTGCTATTTTAATTTTTTTCTGGTTATTTTACAGATTCTTTGGTCATTTCTTCCTCTCTTGTTTACTTCTGTGGTTTGGTGCTAATGCTGCTATGCTTTATTTTCTTTTCTTTCTTATTTGTGCATCTGCTATAATTTCTTTCTTTGCAGTTACCATGGAACCAACATAAAATGTCTTGTAGTTATAATAAACTATTTTAAGCTGATAACAACCTTAGTCACCTAAAAATACTCTAGACATTTTTTCTCCCTCCCCACAGTTGTATTTTTGTTGCCTTAATTTATGTCTTTTTCTAGTATGTCTTCCTTAGCCACTAATTGCAGCCATTTTTTAAAATCATTTTTACTTTAAACTTTCATAGTAGAGGATTGCCTCATTCTGGGATTGGTATATTTTGAGATTGATAATGAATTTATCTCTACCAATGGGTGTTTTGCTTTCATGTGTTCTGATGATAGCAATTATAGCCTTTTTATCTTCAGTTGTAGGACTATCTTAAGCATTTCTTGTAATGCCAGTCAAGTGATGAAAAACTCCTTCAACTTTTACTTGTTTAATAAGGTCTTCATGTCTTCTTTATTTCTGAATGACAGCTTTGCTGGATATAGTATTCTTGACTAAATGTTTCTTTATAAACATATAAAATCTCATTGTCTCCTGGCCTAGGAGGTTTCTAATGAGAAATCTGATAGTCCAATGAAGGTTTCTTATCTATGACTTGATATTTTGTTCTCATGGCTTTTAGAATTCTTCTTCTTTGACTTTTGACAGTTTGATTATAACGTGGCTTAGGTTCTCTTGGGTCTAATCTAATTGGTAAATTTATATTTTTTTGCATCTTGATGTTCATATTACTCTCAAGACTTGAAAATGTTCAGCTATTATGTTGTTAAATAGTCTTTCTATGCCTTTTTCTATCTCTTTTTTCTCTGTTATTCTAGAAAACACATGTCTACTTAATAGTGTTCCATAAGTCTTATTAAATTTCATTACTTTTTATTTTCATTCCCCTCCCACCTTTCTGGACTGGGTTATTTCAGAACATCTTTTTTCAAGTTGAAAAATTATTTGTTCTGCTTGATCCAGTCTGTTGTTGAAACTATCAGTTGTAATTCTGTTTTAATTTTAGTCATTAAATTCACCAGCTCTAAGATTTCTCTTTGGTTCTTCTATATGATATCTATCTCTGTTGATCTTCTCATTCTGATTATTTTTTTCTAATTTTATTGAGTTGTTTGTATTCTTCTGTATCTTAGTGAATTTCCGTAGCATCATATTTTGAATTTTTTTCAGATATTCTGTAAATATCCTTTTCTTTGAGGTATATATTACTAAAGACTTACTATTTTGTTTTAGGAGTATCATATTTTCTTGTATTATTATGTTTCTCATGTCCTTATGTTGATGTCTATGCATGTAGTGAAACAGTCTTTTTGCATTTTATGGAGTAGCTTTTGTAGGGAGATACTTTTTTCCTATAGAAGGATCCTAAAATGTCAATTGAATATGATCCAGTGGTTTGGTTGTGGGTTGACTCAAACTGGTTTTCATGCATTTTCTTCAGCTGTGTCATCTGTAATGCCTGTGATTTTTCTCAATATCTTAGGCTGTGGAATTTGTGACAGGGGTGGTGTGATTTTTTCTTGTAGCTGGGGCACTAGATTGATTGTGGGTTCAGGGTTGCATAAGCTTTATGGGCTGACAGGCTGTGCAATAAACTCTGAGGAGGAAAGGCCACCACTGGATTGTCAATCCAGATAAGTGTGGGCATGTGAACAGCAGATCAGGTGGCTGTTCAATAGGATCCTCAGGGAGGCAAGCCACCACCAGACTAGGTGTTATCCCAGACTTGGGTGCACATGTGCATGGGGCCTGGGCTAGCTTTTCATTGGCTCCCCTACTGTGCAGTTTCATCTGTTCCTCAGTGGAATAGTGTGCCAAGTGGGTTTGGACAACAAGTATCAATTTTTGTTGTTGTTGTTGTTGAGGCTAGACTCCAGGCAGCCATGATTGTAGTGCTGTACACAACTGTGTGAATGTCATGGAATAAAGGTGGGGCCTCTGGGATGAAGATTCAGTGACTGCTGATGACCAGTACAGGACACACTCTAACAGTAGGCTTGACTTCAAGATGATACTGAGTGGTAGCAGCTTAGATCATAGGGGTGAGAATATGGTTAATATGGGCTCTAACTCTGAGGAAGTGCAGCCGTGCAAACTCTCACAACTCTCCAAACTGAATTTGGGGTCCGAGGACTGGAACACTCTCCTTTAGCAAAGATTGCTGACATCTGTGGTGGCAGTGGAGACCTCTGGGGCTCTCCATCTTAGATTTTTATTGCAATAACAAGTGCCCCCTGACTCCAAGCCAGTTCTATCAGGGAAGACAATGTGGCACAGTCAGGTTGACTTGTTTTGTTCTCTATGACGAATTCCATGCTCCATAGGAATTTTGCCACTCCCCTGGTGCTCTCCAGCATACTTCCTCAGTAACTTCAGTCAAGATCTATTTATTTATTTGTTGTTTTGGTCTCCTTTATTATGTGAGAGAGAAGCATCAGGCAACTCTAGTAGGCCACCTTACTGATGTCACCTAGAATTTTAAAAATGTTTTTTGTTAAGTATATTAGTCTCTTAAATCATATAAAAAAGAAATGGAGTTACAAACAGGCAATGCAACTGTGCAAACTCCTGCCAACTCTCAAAACTAAACATAAAACAAAATAAAATTGTTACAATATTAGTAGTTTTTATAATTGCCCATGGATTTACCTTTATTGCAATCTTTATTTTTTTATATAGCTTTGAGTTGCTGTGTAATATACTCTCATTTCACCATGCAGGATTCCCTTAAGCATTTCTTTTAGGGAAGTCCTAGTGGTAGCAAATGTTCAGCTTTTTCCAAATCTGGAAATGTCTTAATTTTTTCATCTTTGAATTACAGTTTTACTAAACACAAGATGTTTTTTCTTCTAGCACTTTGAATATATTCTTGCTGAATCACGATTTTAAAAGCTTCTTACGAAGAAGATGCTGTTAGTATGACTGAGAATCTTTGTATATAATTAGTTGCTGTCTTGTTGCTTTCAAGATTTTTTGTCTTTGTAAATTTAAGTTATAATGTATATTGTCATAGGTTTCTCTGAGATCATCTTACATGGAGTTTGTTGAGCTTCTTGGATTTAATATTTATGTCTCCAATCAAATTTGTTGTGTTTTTATCTATTATTTTTTTGAATATTATGTTTTCTCCTTTCTTATTTCTTTTCCTTCTGAAACTCTCAAAATGTGCATGTCAGTTCACTTGATGATGTTCCATAGGTTCCTTAACTTCTGTTAACCTTTGTAAATCTTTGTTCTTTCTTTTCTTTAAACTCAATAATTGTTATTGTCCTGTTTTTAAGTTCACTGATTCTTTCTTCCATCTGCTCAATTATGCCTTTGAATCTGCAATGATTTGAACATGGTTTATTTTTCCTCTTCAAATCTCACATTGAAATTTGGTCCCCAATATTGAACGTGGTACCTAATGGCAGGTGTTTCAGTTGTGGGTATAAATTCCTCATCAATGGCTTTGTGCCATTGTTGTGGGCAAAAGTCCTCATTCTTGGTTTCCAAAGGAACTGGTTGTTTTAAAAGAGGCTGATTCCTCCTCTTTCCTTGCTTGCCTTCTCTCTCACCATGCGATCTGCACACACTCACTCCCCTTCCCTTTCTGCCATGAGTAGAAGATGCCTGAATTTCCCATCAGAAGCAGATTTGGACACCAAGCTTATTGTATAGCATGAAAAAAATTATTAACTTTTTTTTTTATAAATTACTTTTCTTTATAAATTACCCACCCTCAAGTATTTCTTTATAGAAACATAAATAGACTAAGAAAAAAATACCATCAGTGAGTTTTTATTTCAGTTATTGTATTTGTCAGCTTCTGAACTTTATAAAGTTTATTTTTAGGTTTTCTATCTCTTTAGGAATATTTTGTTTTCTTGACTTTTGCCACATCTTTTTATTATTATTATTATTATTTAAGTTATTTGAGCACATTTAAGAGAGTTGCTTTAAAGTTTTGTCTAACAGACTTGCATTAGTTTTGTTTGTTCATTTGTTTTGTTTGTTTGTTTGATTGTTTGTTTGTTTTGAGATACAGTCTAGCTCTGTCAGCAGGCTGGAGTGTAGTGGTGCAATATCAGCTCACTGCAACTTTCACTTCCTGGGTTCAAGCCATTCTCCTGCCTTTGCATCTCAAGTAGCTGGGAATAATGGCATGCATCACTACACCCAGATAACTTCTGTATTTTTAGAAAAGACAGCATTTTACCATGTTGGCCAGGATGGTCTCAAACTTCTCACCCCATGATCCACCCATCTCGGCCTCCCAAAGTGCTGTGTTTACAGTCCTGAGCCATTGCACCTGACACCATTAGTTCTAATTAGGGATAGTTTCTGTTGATTTCATTTTTCCTTGAAATTGGCAATACTTGTCTCTTTTTTTGTATGACTTGTGAATTTTTTGATAAAAGATACCTATTTGTATATGATAATGTAGTGTAATTCTGGAAATCAGATTTCTTTCTTCCTAGGGTTTGTGTTTTTTGTTATTCTTTGTTGTTTTGTATTATTGATTGATTGATTGATTGTTGTAGGCTGTCTCTGTGCCAGGATCAGTCTGAGGTGTAAGCTTAAGATCTTGTCAGCTATTTTCTGAGTCTCTGACTTTCCCTGGCTATATATAGTCACTTTCTACTTTTCCCCTTGGATGCAGCTGCTTTTGAATGCCGCACTCTTTAAAATCTTACTCCTAAAAGGGGTAAAGAGGAGAAAATATCCTAGCCTTTAAATATCCCAGAAGTCATTTCAATGGGAAGGGAGTGGCTCGAAACAATGAGGGGAGGTGTGATGAAAATGGCTGCCTATCTATTAAATCTCCGTTTATCTGATGGACTTTTGTCTCTACCTGTCCACAACCAGACCCTGTATCTCCTCTTTGTGGAAATTAGCTCATCATAGCACTCTTTATTTATTAGCTATGTTTGATTTTTATATTTTCTTGATTTTGCTTGGGTTATTTTTGTCTTCTGGTTCTTTCATACTCTTCCTGAAGTAGCATTTTTATTTCTGTGCTTCTTGAGAAAAAAACAATCATACCAGGTTTGGGACCAAGGAACAGGGCTACACAAAACACATATCTCTTAAAATGGAAAGTTCGTATGTTTAATTGGAGAATAAGAGAAGTAAATAAATATTTTGATTTATAATTGTTTTGGTGAAGCTTATATATTCAGGAATACTCTTCTGTCATTTTTGATGTATATAATCAAGTTTCAGCTCTTTATATCTTATAATTATATAAATTTATTACACATTTATAAACACATTTCTAAATGGCAGATTTTTCAATAATCAGAAGCTAGTGATGTAATAAGAAACACACTTCTAAAAAGTAACAGGAATCTTAATGTTTCCAAGGAAACTTAAATAACCAGGGAGATGTTTTAGGAAGTAGCAAAGTTCATTTTAAAAATAGAAATAAAAATAAGAGAAAAAAATTTATTATGAATTTTAATAAAGTGACTTTTGGGTGTCTTTCTGTTCTATTAAATATAATTCTAACTAACGACTTCACTCATTTACATGATGAATGACTATTCACATTTAGTTCTTTTATTCCAGCAAGGAAGAAAATAGCTCTTTTGCATGCTTTTATAGAAGTGGATTGTTTTTCCCTTTTCTATGGTTGTATAGAGTTTGCATTCTCAGTATGAAAAGATGACAGCTATTGTGAGTTCCTTAAGTGATAATTAGTTCTCTATGACAGTTTATTATGTTGCTACAGCTTATTAAAACTCTTCATTTTCATATAGTTATCAAATTCACCACTGGAAGACCACCCTCAAAATGGAAATTCGCATGCAGGTGCTAATTCCATGAAAAAAAGACATGAAAAATTTTGCTTGGTAGGGTCAAATGGCAGATGTAAAAGGGCACATAAGCACATAAGTACACATATGATTTTCTTTCCTTTTCTTAAAATATTTCCTTGGTTACTGCATACATTGTAGAAAATAAAATTAAATGTTTAATTTTCTGACTATTTAAAAAAATATTGTGAAAGTAGTTTACTCCTTTTGGTTTTCTCTGTGTGTGTGTGCATGCGTGTACCCAGCTTTGTGACACAATTAGTTATACAATAGAACTTTAACATTGCTTAAAGTTTCATATACTGCCATAATAATTTTTATATTAAAAAGCTGATAATTTAAAATTTCTTTCTTGTTGTAAACTAAAAGAATTAATAATTTTTAAAACAAAAATAGTCAATTTTAGGGGAAAATAATTTTTTATACTTAATGAGATTTTCTTTCTTGAAGGATTAAATGGAGAACCAGAGTTTGGCTATTAGAAAACCAGAAAAAGTTTTGCCTGTTACCCCTTATGATAATGCTTCATTTGCATACTTCATTTACTATTTATTTATCAAACGTGCATAGTCCTTATATTTTACCAGATACCATGATAGGTGTTTAACAAATATTGATTCATTTAGTCCTTATAACAATTGTATGAAAGGTAACTGTTACTACTCTCATTTCACAGATGAATAGCTGAAGCAAAGAGAGGTTGCTTATGATGCTGCTCAGCATACAAATGACAAAAATAAGATATGAACCCAGACAAATTAAAATCTGATTGTTCTCTATAATTCATAAAATTGGGGTACTTCACTGGAACTCTGTCACCACTAGATTTATCTTAATCCCTTAAGTAGTCTTTTAAATGGGTTCTGGATATTCACTGACATCTTTTTTAAAAACAATATAATGTGAACATTTCCTTTTTTAGTTTGAAATTTTCAGTGTCTGCCTACAGTTCATGGTGTAAATTGCAGCAATTGTGCATATTGTTTATACTCTCTCCTGACAGTTACCAGTCTATCCAGTTTATGTATTGTAACTTCCTCTGCTCTCTCAAAAGTGCCACACTTAAGCAACAATTAACCACATACAATTACCAGAACATGTCATGCTTGCATTTGTACTTATATTTCCTGTATTGGAAATGGCTGATCTCTACTTATGCATCTGGGCTCATTCTTTAAGACTCGATTTGAGTACTGCCTTATATGTCATGCCTTCTTTGAATTATTTAATATTTATGTTTTTTGTTCCCTCATACTGTCATTGTGCCTTGTAGATACCATTTGTAAAGTAATAAGTGTTACTGTTTTAACATACGGATGTTTTTAATACAACTTTATAAGATCCTTGAGGGTGGGAACATGACTTTAATGTCTAGATATATTTTGAATAAGTGCTTCATAAACGATGGACATTCCCACAGGTCTGTGTTTTCTATGATGTATCAGTTGAGGATACATTCAGTGGCAATAATAATAAAATGTAAACAGAGGCTAAATATTTTAGTTGGGCAATGTTAATGATTTAGCAGCTCATGATATCAAGGCAGGAATTATGCTGTAGTACGTGTGTGTGTGTGTGTGTGTGTGTGTGCACGTGCATGTGCACCTTTGCTTTGTGTTTTTAGCTTATTAGTTATAAGACAGCTGCCCTGTCCCAGGCATCACATCCAGGTTTGGAACACACAGCAGGGAATAGAAAGCAGGGAATGGATAGCAGTACCAGCTAGGAAAATCATGCCAGTGCTCTACAGGCAAAATTATATTAGAGGGTCTGATCTACCTTTCAAGAATGAAGACAAGTGCCTATTTAGGATTTCTAGCTTCTATGGTGAACACGGACAAGAAAAAAAAATTATCAGAAGTGGAAATTTGGTGATACAAACCTTGATGAAACAGCCATAATTTCATACTTCAGTTATTAAGACTTATTTTGTCTACCATCTTGTAATTTGCAGAATAGTTAATCTACTTAGAATATGCAGAAAGGAAGATATTTTATGCATAGCAATTCCACAAAAGGGAGACCCATTGTCATCCTTCCAGGTGAACATTTACTTGTGTTAACTGGTCCAGTATTTAAGGCCTGGTGGAAAGAAGACATAGCAGGAGAAATGAAAAGAGTGTCTGTGTATATGAAGGAATTAAATGCACAGTAGCATAGATAACAGGGCAAATTCTTTTATTTAATACAAATAATACAATATCCTGTGCAAAGATAACTATAATATTTTTAATAGTTTGGGGTGGAACACAGCTCAAAATATGCCACATGGTATTTTTTCCTTGAAATCAGCTCTACTATTGTTTTTGTAGAAGCTCTCTCTTATGTCATTGAAATAGCAACATTTCTGATCTTGTCTTTCTTCAGCTTAGGAATCCCTTTGAGAAGATATCAAAATAGGCATTTCTGTCAACTGACATGAAAACACTGAGTGAAGCAAATTTTCCCATGTAGCTGCCAGTTTACATAGTTAAATAGATCTCTGCAAAGGATTATGTCTAAGTCAGTGGTTTGTTCTGCTATAGCATGTTTGGAGATAAATTCAGAGGCATCTTTGGCATTATTTTTAAAATTTAATAATTTAATTTAATAAATTTAACAAAAATAACAATAGCTAATATTTACTGATTATTCTTATTTTATGTCATTCACTTTATCTTTTTTAATGTAATACTTTGCTTTATAAACCTTCACAACAATTCCATGTGATGTTTGGCTATGCCTTACCTAAATCACATCTTAAATTGTAGTTTCTAAAATCCCCAAAAGTTGTGGGGAGGGGAACTTGGTGAGATGTAATTGAATCATGGGGGCAATTAGCTCGATGCTGTTCTCGTGATAGTGAGTGAGTTTTCACAAGAGCCAATGGTTTTATAGGGTGTTTTCCCTGCCTTGTTCTGCACTTCTTGCTGTGAAGTAGGACATGTTTGTTCCCTCTTCCACCGTGATTGTAAAATTACTGAGGCCTTTCAGCCATTCTGAACTGTGAGTCAATTAAACCATTTTCTTTATAAATCACCCAGTTTCAGGTATAGCTTTATTAGCAGGGTGAGAATGGACTAATACACCATGGAATGGGAATTATTTGACATCAATTTTATAGATGTGAAAATTAAAACAACAAGAAATTACTTACCCAAGATCAGAAGAAGTCAAGGAGTAAAGCAGATCCAAAAGTCTCTGTTTTATTACATTGTTTTAGTTTCTTGAAGCTACTCTAACAAATGATCACAAATATAGTGTCTTAAAACAAAATTTTATCCCCTTATGGTTCTGAAACCACAAATTCGAAACCCTTGCATTAATAGGGTTGCACTGACTCTGGACGCCCAAGAAAGAAAATTGTTTCCTGTTTCTTCCAGCTTCTGGTGGCTGCAGACATTTCTTGATTTGTGGATACATTATTCCAATCTCTGCCTTCATCTTCATATCTATTAATACTGTGTGTGTGTCTGTGTGAAAACTCCCTCTGCTGAGATAAGTCTCACCTCTCTAGATTCTTAATCATGTTTTTACCATTTATGGAAATCATTACTCTTTTACCATATCAGGTATTATTTAGAAATTCCATGGATTAGGAAGTGAATTCATTTTAGTGAGGCTGTTTTTCAGCCTACCACACACATGCAGTGAAGAATGCTACAATACTGCTAAGAAAGTGCAGGGTCATTCTGTGGAATCCAGTCCATATATATATATATATATATATATATATATATATATATATACATTAAAATAGAAAATATATTTCACAGAGGAAAAAGTAATGATGAAAATCTAATTTACATAAGTAGAATTTAAAAAGTACTCCAAGAAACTGTTAGAAAATGATGTCATTTCTTTTAAATAATTTCTCACAAAACACAGAGAAAAAGTTGTGCTACTCCAAAACCCTTACATGAATGAAATGTGGCTTTGAGTCAAGCTTGGGCTCTTAAGTGATACAACATTCATTCCTGTGAACCAATTTTAAGGCAGATAGGAGAAAAACAAGGATATAAAGATCATGGATGTCTGTAATTGAAAATGAAGGCATTCTTCAGGTCTTGATGTGAGGATGCTCCCTCCATGTATTAGCCAGGGTTCCCTAGAGGGGCAGAACTAGTAGGATATATGTATATATGAAAGGGAGTTTATTCAGGAGAATTGACTCACACGATCACAAGGTAAAGTCCCATGATAGGCCACCTAAAAGTTGAGGAGAAAGGAAGCCAGTCCAAGTCCCAAAACCTTAAAAGTAGGGAAGCCAACAGTGCAGCCTTCAATCTGTGGCCACAGGCCTGACAACCCTGGCAAACCATTTGTGTAAGCCCAAGAGTCCAAAACCTGAAAGACTTGGAGTCTGATGTTTGAGGGCAAGAGGCATTAAACATGGGAGAAAGATGGAAGTCAGAAGATTCAACAAGACTGGTGTTCCAGCTTCTCCTGCCTGCTTTATTCTAGCTGCACTGGCAGCTGATTAGATGATGCTTACCCAGATTGAGGTTACCCACTCCCTCATGTGTTGATCTCCTTTGGCAACACCCTCATAGATACACCCAGGAACAATACTTTTCATTCTTTAATCCAATCAAGTTGACACTCAATACTGCACTCCACAACTGAACTGAGGATTTACAGGAAAAGTTAAAGTGACTCTGTCCTCCTGTTCTTTTTCTGCAAGACTTAGATTAGATATTTACATCTTAAAGGAAGAAATGAAATGGTGGCAACTTCTTCTGTGTTTTGATTATTAAAAAAAAAATCTGATCTATGTTTTGGTGAAGCCTCCGAATTATGCAATGCTGTCTTTTATTTAGAGGGCTCCATTTCTTCACTGTGATACACCTGTGTCCTAAGAAAGCCATACGGTCAGATTGTGACACTTATTTTTCTAAGTTTCTTTATTAGTAAGGCCTACTGCCCATTTTTGTTTGTTTCCTGTTTGTTCATTTTGTTTTACTTTACTTTTTGTTTTTCTTATAATCATTTTTAATCTAAATGAATACTTTATCTATTGTCTAATGTAGATAAAATGTAGACATGTACTTTGAATCAGGACCCATCTAATTTGGAGACATTTTATAGACATAGGTAAACACATTCATAAAGAGGCAATCACAATGCAGCTAAGTGAGCATTTTCATAATCCTTGAGTATCCTGGTCATCAAATACTAAAACATGTTTCCATCTTCTAAAATTAAAGCCAACACTTTATTTTTAAAAAATATCGTAATATTCTACATCACCAAAACCTATGCCTAGTTTTATATTTTTATTTTACCAACCTGTTTATCTTTTGCCAACATTAGCTCTGTATGTCTATCTATCATCAATCAATCATCTATCTATTCCATTTGCTAAAATATCTGTTAAAGCTAAAATTCTATGAAATACTCACCAATCAGTCAAAGAATTCACATGCATAATTTTGATAGAAGAAATTCAGAACTAGTGATGAAAATAACTGCTGTGAATGTTTGGTGAATTTAAAAACATTGGATTAATTATAGGACTTTTAAATATGGCAATGATAATGTACTCATAGAGATTGAATTTTTAGAACTATATTTCTTATGTCATCCATTAGCTATATAGAATAAAAGAATATATATGTATATATGAACAGATATATATATAAGAACATATATATATATGAACATATATATATATAAGAACATATATATATATATACAAACACATCTATATGTATCTATATCTAGACATATATAGATATTTCTGTATCATGTTTTTCTCTTTAATGACTATTAATGAGTGAGGTATTCTTCTGCATCATAGTCAGTTTGAAATCACTATATAAATTAATTATGACAGCCATATCAATTAGACATAAGAGATTTCTAAAGCTAATTAGAGTCTGAGAGTTTTTAATTTGACGTCTGTCTCTGTGTAATATGTGCTTTATGCATTAAATTAATGAAATTAAGCCTGCGTCATTATAAATATCCACTTTCATAGTTCCATAATTTTCACAATTACATGCCATATTTGAATGATAATTGAATGAAACTAAATAATTTTATTAGCATCAGCATTGGTAGGATTTTAAGAATATATGTTTTACTTTTCACTCTCAAGTCTTGTGTACCTAGTGGTACACAACTTGTTGCCAACAAAACCTTGTCATTTCCAGAATAAAGACAATGTAACAGGAGCTGTAAAAGAGATGAGGTACATCAAAGCATATTAATGTATTATAAAATAAAGTAATACCTGAAGACCAAAAAAATATATAAACTCTGATTAATGTACAGTGTAATAGTTTACAAACTCTTCTATTTAAAAGAACCATATTTACCTGAGGTGATTACCACCTGATGCATTATTCTTAATACAAATACAGAAGATGATTTTGTTTTTAAAATAAGAAATTTGTCTTCTCTGCATATATATGTATATTTATGTTTATTTTAAGGTTGCATCACTGTATGATGTTTTGAAATAAAACTTTAACATATTCTGTGAAAATACATATTTAAAGTGAAGAAAAAAATTAATTTGCATGCAAATGGGACTAAGACATGATATATGAGAGGACTGCAACCCTGCCTTTATGATTTGCTTGTGACATTTGTTTTAACAGGCAATTAAAATTTAATTTGTCCTATGATGAAAAACAAATCCTTTTATCCTATTTCAGCAGTCTGAAAAGGTGCAGACTCTATTACAAAAGAAAACTGTGGCTAGAGGTTTCTTGTGCCCTTGTGACCCTGTGGTATGAAATTGATGTTAATCCAATCCAGAGATTGACATAAAAATAAGTCTGCACATAAACGATTATGAGAAGAAAGACAGTGGCTGAGAGAAAGGAGTCATTGGTCATGGTCTACTTGAAGCCTTTCAGAGGAAGGTTTTATTTGCCTTTTTTGTAATAGCAAAAGTGTCCCAATACATACCATTGGTTTGTGGAAATATTTATTAGGATTCTGTCAGGGTGAGATTAATGCAGAAAACCAGATGGGATGTTTCCAGGTCCTTATCCCTGAGGAATGAAAGAAAGAAGAAGTGAAGAAAGACAAAGTAAAGCAATGAAGAGGAGGGAAAGGGCTTTACTACAAGCTGAGTTGATGAAATGTGTCTAAATAGTATTTGACGTGCTGCAAATCTATCTGGTCTGTATAATTCTGTGTTTTTCTTAGAATATTTGTAATGTTTTATGATTTTTAAATGATAGAAATAATAAATTAAGAATAAGTCATTTATCTAGCCAAAATATATATTATGCCTAGTTGACCTACGTTTTCTCAATGAAGCCCAGAGATTTGACCCAGGCTTATAAACTAGGGCTAAATGAAAGCTAAGTTAACAATTTTTAACAGAAGGAGGGAGTTCTATTTTCAGGACAGATTGTTCAGAAATATATGAGGATATTTTTCATCGTACAATGATAGGTAGCAGCTATCTTGCCTGTGAGGTATTGATCACTGTAATATGCAAATATGTGATGGCAATAAAATCCTCTACATTCAATACTGCATAAGGTAAGTTAATTTTTAATTAAAATGTCCTTTCTTCTAAATATTGGTATTTCTCAATTTAAGGAGTCCCTGAGTTTTAATAATATTGGATACACAGAAGACACATATAAAATACACTGGTTTTTTATTGGTATATGGATAAAACCCACATATGATAGATCTGACCTCAAACTAAGTTAGTAACTTATCAAGAACTGGGTTTTCATTGTGGAAAACAGTGTGGTGATTCCTGAAAGACCTAAAAACAGAAATACCATTCAAGTCAGCAATCCCATTACTGAGTATATATATCCAAAGGAATGTAAATAGTTCTATCATAGAGAAATATACACTTGTGTATTCATTGCAGCACTATTCACAGTTACAAAGATATGGAATCATCTTAAATGTCTATCAATATTAGACTGGGTAAACAAAATGTGGTTCATATACACCATGGAACACTATGCAGCAGTAAAAAACCCCAACATTATGTTTTTTACAGGACTGTGGATGGAACTGGAGACCATTATCCTCAGCAAACTGACACTGGAACAGAAAACCGTATACTGCTTTTTCTCACTTACAGGTGTTAGCTAAAGGAGGCGAACACATGGACACATAGAGGGGAATAACAGACATTGAGGCCTATCAAAAAGTGGAGGGAGAGAATCAGGAAAAGTAACTAATAGGCTTAATACCTGGGTGATGAAATAATATGTTCAACAAGCCCCATGACACAAGTTTATCTATACAAACCTTCCTATGTACTTCTGAAATTACAATAAAAGTTAAATTTTTTATGAAGCAGCTGGGTTTTGATTTTGACAAGTCCCATGTTAAGCTGAGCTATATAGCGTATAGAGGCATTTTAATAGTTGCTAGTGAAATCAAATTGATACTTGCCTGGCCATATTTATTTTTTAACCAATAAATGTATTTTGAGTGACTTTTGCATTCTTTTGTATCACATTTCCAAACTCTTTTCTATTTTGCCATTACTAGCCATTCATCCTGGAAACAGAGATGACTAATGCTTATTCATCAGAATCTAAGATTTTTTCTAATGATATCTTTCTTTCCTTCCCCTTTCTTTCTTTCCTTCCTTCCTTCCTTCCTTCCTTCCTTCCTTCCTTCCTTCCTTTCTCTCTCTCTCTCTTCCTTTCTTTCTTTCTTTCTTTTCCCTCTGTCTGCCTTTCTTCCTGATAGGATCTAGCTCTGCCACCAAGACTAAAGTGCAGTTGCACAGTCCTAGTTCACCGCATCCTGAAACTTACCTCAAACTCCAGGGCTGAAGGGATTCTCCTGCCTCAGCCTCTGGAGTACCTAAGACTGCAGGCACACACCACTACTCTTGGCTATTTAGTTTTATTTTTGGTAGAGAAGGGGTTGATTTGGTGTTTTAACTTGGGTCTTGTAAGAAACATTTGCCAAGGTGAAAATGGATATGCTGGAGAAAGCAGAGACAGCCCTTAAATTAGAATGATTTTTTAACTGTGTGAAAGAGAAGAGAGAGGAAGGAGGATGGTGTAGGGATATTCTCAGACTGAAGTGCAAAAGTTTTGGCTGAAACAGTGGAGACTCTTTATGCTAAAACTGACCTTTAGAGGAGTCTCACATGTTGCTGAAATGATCCTGCTCTAGTTACATTGAAATGCTCAGTCATTGACTGGGTTTGAAGCAAATATAGTGTTGGATCCAGAGAGATGGCAGCAGGATTTGTCATTCAGTTATATGATCTCTAGCAGACACTCTGTTACCATGGTAAGAAAATAGTGCTTTAAGAGTCAGGAGCCATTTGCAATGAACCTCTTTTACTTCCTGCTGTTCACTAGAATCTGCTTCAGTAGGCCAATAGAAACAGGTGTGGATATCAGATCAATCTTCTCTGTGTCCTTGACACTTCTTGGGTCATGAAGAAGATAAACAGATTCTAGGTATAAAGCTTATGGTCTCACAATATTCATCAGAGACAACTTTGCTATTGAGAGTGGGAGTAAGAACAGTAAGGGGCAGATCTTATTTGATGATAGGGAATAAAGTAAACCTTCTCTATGCATGTTCAGGACACTCAAAGTGAATTCTATTTCTGGAAGGCTTCTTTCTGACTTTTGTTTTGAGAGTAATAATTTTGTTACTCAGAATCTCTAGATTGTGGTCGATGTTTTAATTCTCTGATCCTCTGCACACCCAATGAGTACAAATGTGGCCTGTAACATTCTTTATTAAACTCTTTCAGTGACTGTACCATGTTCAGAGTTTGCTTTCAATAGAAGCTCAGACTGCATATACACTTGCCTGGTGTGCAATTAACATCCAGGGGCACTCAAGGTTAATTAGAAATAGTAATAAGTTTAATCATGATGAACTCATTTAGTTCTGATGTGGATGTCACCTGTAATTCCATAAAAATTCCATTGTAATTTAACATTAATTAATGTCCACTTATCAACGAGTGTTGCAGCAAATTAGTAGAGAAATGACAAGTTATGTGCTTAAGAAATGCTTAACGGAAAAAAAATAAAACAGCATTTACTAGGTCATCTTAAAATATAACAGATCGAGACATCTTTATTATTTAAAATACGAGATTAAAATCAGGTAAAGTGGCAGTAATTAGGCAAGACTTTTGACAATAATCTTTCTGAGAACTAATGGGGTTACAGCAAACATTAAGAATATAGATTTGCCTGAATTTCCATTGTTAACATAAATGACAGAGAAGAGATGGAGCTGTTCTTATCATTACCCTATAATAAGAGAAGCTGCTGAATCTTCAATAATCATCATCATGAAGCAATGGTCTTATTCATGTAAAATAAAAGTATTTTTCTCCCTATGTAAAAATGTTATTAGCCATATTTGAAGGCATTATACTCAGATATCATTTTTCCATTTCTGTAAATGACAACCATTAAATGCAATCATAGATACATGACAAGACTATTTTTATTACATCAAAAGAAAGAAAGGGATTAAAATGAATTTATTCAAAGGTGTGATTTGTCAATTTTCTTCCCTTATCAAGACACAAATGGGACAGCTTTAAACCTAAGCACTGAGGTCTGACCTCATATTTGAATAAGTTAATGTGATCCGGTGTTCTTTGGGAAGTACTGAAACCTCTCTTTTGTATCCAGAAATCCCAGGAGGAATTTTGGCTTTTAGGAAGTCAGCTCCAAGGTTCCATTTCTTTTCATCATTTTCGCTTTTATCATTTGGCAGTTCTTGACAGCTTAGGAGTCTTCTACGTGTCTGTGGCATGCAGTACAGTATAGAAAGAAATTTATAGGAAGTATTTCTTTCTTATTACATAGATGTTTTAGTGACATGTTACAACTATTTAAAAAGCATTTTCCTTAAGGAGAGATGAATCACTCTAAATGCACAATTGAAATGCATACTTCACAGAAAAATATAGAGCTATCAAATTTTTGCTAAATCATTTTCAGATCTCGATTATGAATTTGGGTTCATTAATTTAGATTTTATCATAAATATTTTAAACACTTTTGCAAATCAGAAAAAAGACATTCCTGTCAGTAATGTCAGTAGAATTCTTTTTGGATTTGTTCATCAAGCCAGTTTTAGTTTTATGGACTTTTTTTTCGCCTTAAATATGTATTTCTGCTCTAAATACTCAATGATGCCTGGTTTTTTGTTTGCTTGTTTTGTTTTTGGATTTTTTTTTTTTTGGCCCTAAATGTTCTATATACTCAACGTTGCCAGCATATATGCTCATATAAAAAAGAAGATATATTAATAACATAATACAATAATTGATAGTAAATATTGCTGCTTTTACAGCTATTTAAACACGGCAAATAAGGCTGGAGCCATCAGTGCTTAATTAAGTTGGGATAAAATGGGGATGTTTTGACAGCCTCACAGGGTACAAGTGAAAGAGAGCTCCCTAAATTAAGAGAGCAGATCATACTTTTCCACCTATGAATTCTCAGTTTTCAATATGGTGCCTAGAATTCATGAGGCATTCAATGCATTTTTATACTTTGAATGGAAAATGGAATTAAGTTCAGCATCTGTATGAGTGTGTTCTAATGCTGCTAATGAAAACATACCCAAGACTGGGCAAATTACAAAGGAAAGAGGTTTAATTGACTCACAATTTAGCATGGCTGGTGAGGCCTCGGGAAACTTACAACCACGGCCGAAGAGGAAGTAAACACGTCCTTCTTCAAGTGGGAGCAACAAGGAGAAGTGCCAAGCAAAAGGGGGAAAAGTACCTTATAGAACCATCAGATCTCATAAGAACTCACTCGTTATCATGAGAACAGTATGAGGGTAAATGTTCCCACGATTCCATTACCTTCCACCGGGTGCCCCCAACGGCTTGTGGGAATTATAGGAACTACAATTCAAGATGAAATTTGGGTGGGGACACAGGCAAACCATATCAATCCACCTCTGGTTTCTCCCAAATCTCATGTCTGCACATTTCAAAACACAATCATGCCCTTCTAACAGTCCCCCAAAATCTTAACTCCTTCCAGCATTAATTCAAAATTCAAAGTTCCAAGTCTCATCTGAGACAGGGCAAATCCCTTCCACCTAAGACCCTGTAAGATCAAAAGCAAGTTAATTACTTCCTAGATACAAAGATAATACTAGCATTGGATACATAAACCCATTTGAAATGAAAGAAATTGGCCAAAACAAAGGGGCTACAGGATCCATGCAAGTCTGAAATCCAATAGGGCAGCCCTTAAACCTTAAAATTCCCAAATGATCTTCTGTGACTCCATGTCTCACATCCAGGACTTACTGATGCAAGCTCTACCCCTGTGGATTTGCAGAGTTCAGCTCCCCTCCAGGCTGCCTTCATGACTGGCATTGAGTGTCTGAAGGTTTTCCAGGCACATGGTGCAAGCTCTCAGTTAATCTACCACTCTGGGATCTGGAGATTCCTCAACCTCTTTTTTTTTTTTTTTTTAATAGAGTCTTGCTCTGTCACCCAGGCTAGAGTGGAGTGGGGTGATCTCAACTGATTGCAACCTCTGCTTCCTGGGTTCAAGTGATTCTCCTGCCTCAGCCTCCCAAGTAGCTGGGATTACAGGCCTGTGCCACCACAGCCAGCTAATTTTTGTATTTTTAGTAGAGATGAGGTTTTGCCATGTTGGCCAGGCTGGTCTTGAACTCATGACCTTAGTGATCTACCCATCTGAGACCACCTTAGCCTGGACTTCATTATCCATATCACTATGAGTATTTTGGTCAAAACTATTCAATAAGTCTCTAGAAAGTTCCAAACTTTCCACATTTTCCCATCTTCTTCTAAACCTTCTAAACTGTTTCGACCTCTACCTGTTACCCAGTTTCAAAGTAGCTTTCACATTTCTAGGTATCTTTACAGAAGCAACCCTCTCTCTGTGGTACCAGTATACTGTGTTAGTCCATTCTCATGCTGAAAATAAACATATACCTGAGACTGGGTATTTTATAAAGGAAAGAGGTTTAATTGACTCCGTTTAGCAAGGCTCGGGAGGCCTCAGGAAACATAATCATGGCAGAAGGGGAAGCAAGGAGAATGGAGACAGCAAAGAGAAGTGCTGAGCAAAAGGGGGAAAAGTTTCTCATAAAACCATGAGATCTCATGAGAACTCACTCAGTATCATGAGAACAGCATGAGGGTAACTGCCCCCATGATTTAATTACCTCCCACCAGGTCCCTCCCATGACACATAGGGATTGTGAGAACTGCAATTCAAGGTGAGACTTGGCTGGGGACACAACCAAACCATATCAGCATTGTGTGTTGAAACCAAGTATTTGAGAATTAAATTTTTGTTGATTGTAATATTTTCCAACCCCCATTAATTTTTCTTTGAAAAAACTCAATTACATCTTTCCTCCTCATATGCCTAGTTATTATCATTGCTTTTGGTATTTTTGAATGTTCAAATGCTTGGATGAGTGAACTAATCAATCTCCCAAAAACATGGTGGACATTTTTTAAAAACTGAAGTATTGCATACAGAAAATTGGGCAAACCTTAAGTGTACAGCTTACTGAATATTTGCAAGTGTTTACACTCATGTAATCACAATCCAGAACAAAATACAGATTATTTCTGCATATATTAGATTGAAATCATATAAATAAAATTGTGTGTCTAGCTTCTTTACTTCAAGATGATGTCTGAGAGATTCTTCCATGATGTCACATGCAGCAGTAGTGTATCCCTTTCATCACTATGTAGAGATCACATAGTGATCTACGTAGTTTCTAGTTCATAAATATACAATGATTGATTTATCTATTCCTTTTTTCTCAGTTTTCAGTTATTATATATAACATTGCTAAAATAATTCTGTACAATTACCAAATGTGCTCAAAAGTATTAATTTCTCTTGAGTATATACTCAGGCATAAAATGACTAGTTTTTTTACATGTATATGTGTATATGTATCTAAACATGTATTTCAATGGTTTTATGTGTATATCTATATATACTATATAGATATCTGTATATAAATATACCATATATATAGCCAATTTCTAAAAATAACTGTACTTTTGCTCTTACTTTCAGTTCTCATTCACTAGTGCATGAGAGTGATTTTCCATATCCTCAGTAAAAATTGGTATGGACAATCTTTTTAATTTTTTTCACGATATAGAGGATGAATATTACCTCATTATAAACTTGTTTGCATACATGCATAGAGGCATGAATTATCCAACTATATCTTCCAAAGAAGTGAAGTTTCTATTTCTTTTACTACCCCAATGACTGGAAACTCAGACCACTATATACCTTTGACTTGAAAACAAAAACAAAATAAAACCAAAAGCTGAATTGTATTGTACTAAAAGCTCTCAAATATGCTTTATCCAAAACCACTGATATATTTCTGTTTAGAGTCCTCCTAGCATGCTTATAAATAAAACTGTACCTAGTAGCTACTTAATAAAATTTTAGATCCCCTATCTCCTTCAGTTTTATTTTGATATTCCTCTTCTTTTGGTTTCTTGTCACTTTGTATTTATTTCTACTAAGGGGCTTTTCGGTCTGTATTACAGTTAATCCTTTATTTATCTGACACTTTCATTGGACTGAGTATCATCCAGACAAATACCATGTGTGACTTTATATTGTATACTCTGTGTCTTGCAAAATATTTGGTACGATAAGAGCTCCAGAAGCTTTTGCACAATGAATATTATGAAGTTCATTGACTCTCCACCTTCCCTTTTGCAAGCTCTCTATCTGTATGTAAAGAAGAGGAAAGGGAAGAACAGAATAAGAGAAGAGAGACCTTAATCTCTTATTGTATTATTCAGTTCCCCCCCATATTCTTACAAACATTTCCTATCTCACCTTGATTGGTGAGGTGACCTATAATATATTATCAACTGAGGATACTTTTGAGGGTGAAAGGGACATCTTAAGATGGTATATGGGGGTTTGGTACATTCCACAGTCTCAGCTATATTCACTGAGAGAACTTAGAACATATCTCTATGGATAAGAGGGAACTGTTTGTGATTAAAAATTTAGAATATGCCAGGTTTTGTGGAACAATCTAAGAAAGCTAATCCATAAACATTGTCTAAAGACTAAGGTTTAGAGTCTATATATTCTGAAAAAGGAAAATAATAAAAATAACAAAATAAATCTTTAAATAAAGAAGTGTATGGATTTCCTCTGGAGAGAAAGGAAGTCAAGGGGTTTCTTTGTAAACTGTTTCTCACTCCATAGGAGGCAGACAAGGTAATAAGGGTAGCTCTACAGAAAAATAAAATGTGAGATAGAACCTTAAAAGGACTTTAGTACAGAAAAAAAGGGTTTCAAGTATCTGGACTAGGAAAGAGATATCCCTGAGACTAAATATGTGATCCTCAAAAGTTTCCACAGCTGTCATTTCTCACAGTGAGTGTTAGGAGGCCTCATTTTTATCCTGTCTCATTACTGGCTCATATTACTGGCTATTCAGGCAATTTACAATTCTATCCAGGATTTCTCCACATTTTTTTATTCCTTTCTTGTGATAGCTCAGAAAGCCACACCTGTTTTATAACTCTTCGAGGGTCTTATAATCCAATCATTTTCTGTATGCATTTCCCCTCTAGACTCTTAGCTACCTAGATGAGACTCTTTGGTAATCATCTTGTTTCTGTGCACACGATAGTATGGGTTAAACATTATAAGGTCTAAACAAATCTTTGTTGAATAAGTGAAAAAATAAATATATTAACATTCCTAATCTGAGTATTCATTTTTATATATATATATATACACACACACACACATACACACACACACACACACACACACACACACACACACACACACACACACACACACATATATATATATATATTTTATTGTACTTTAGGTTCTGGGATACATGTGCAGATCATGCAGGATTGTTGCATAGGTACATATATGGCAATGTGGTTTGTCGCCTCCATCCCCCGTCACCTATATTTCTCCCCATGTTATCCCTCCCCAACTCTCCTGCCCACAGCTGTCTCTCTCCTACTCCCTCCCAACAGACCCCAGTGTGTGATGCTCCCTTCTCTGTGTCCATGTGTTTTCATTGTTTAATACCTGCCTATGAGTGAGAGCATGCAGTGTTTGATTTTCTATTCTTTATTAGGTTTGCTGAGAATGATGGTTTTCAGATTCGCCCATGTCCCTATGAAGGACACGAACTCATCGTTTTTTACAGCTGCATAGTATTCCATGGTGTATATGTGACACATTCTCCTAGTCCAGTCTGTCACCAGTGGGCATTTCGGTTGGTTCCAGGTCTTTGCTATTGTAAACAGTGCCACAATAAACACATGTGTGCATGTGTCTTTATAATAGAACAATTTATAATCCTTTGGATATATAGCAAGTAATGGGATTGCTGGGTCAAATGGAATTTCTATTTCTAGGTCCTTGAGGAATAGCCACA